>PITA01001594.1:75999-130091 GCA_004023965.1 Spilogale gracilis
TTTTTTTAAAGATTTTTTATTTATTTGACAGAGAGAAACACAGCCAGAGAAGGAACACAAGCAGGGGGAGTGAGAGAGGGAGAAGCAGGCTTCCCGCTGAGCAGGGAGCCCGATGTGGGACTTGATCCAGGGTCTCTGGGATCGTGACCTGAGCCGAAGGCAGTTGCTCAACCAACTGAGCCACCCAGGCGCCCCAGAATGAATTGTTCTAATAGACTTTCCTATAAAATGTCTTAAGTACTACATTTTCACTCCTAAAATCTTCAATCGAGATGTAGTTAAAGGTAAGAATTAAAAATTTCACTGTATTCAACACATGTACTCTGGTAGTCAATTCCTTTAGATTTACATTGTGACAATAATTTCATCTCCATGAAGTAGCATAGCTGATCAAACTCAGATTCGATTCACGAGTCTGAAACATGCTAATGTGATGTGGTTAAATTACACCTAATGATACATGCTAACATGGTTTCTGAATTCCTTTACTGGTTCCAGAAAGGAAGACAAACCCATTTTTAAAAATAATTTATTTTTCCAAATTCAGGTTATCATTATCCTTATGCCATAGTGATATTTAAGTATTATATGTGAACGTTATTGAAATTTATTAAACTCCTAAAGTTGATGAAACAAAATAACATGTTCATGGGGATAAGGTGAGAAGAACTATAATATTGTCAGAAGTCAGAATTGCCTTAGCCTTTTCCATAAATCCTGGTGAGAGTATCATTATCATATGCAACTAATGACACTTCATGTTGTGAATCTGATTACAACCACAAAACAAAGAAAATAAAGAAGAAATCACTCTTGAACACTTTATATGGAAAGGTTGGGATGTCTCTTCCTAATTATCATAATTTGATTACCCAGCTAGTCTATTAAACATAATTCACTGAAACCTGAAGAGACCTAAGACATTTTCCTGGTGATATACAGATTCCTTTTAGTTCGTTCTCATGAAAACTGAGTGAGTAGGTTTGGAAAAAGCAATAATATATTTTCCTCCACCTCATTTCTCATTCAGAAATTTCTGAATCTCTGGTTATGATTCCAGGGTACCTCTGTTTCTCTCATAGTACTAGTGTTTGATTTATTCACAGATAACATTAAACCTCATTATTTGAGAAAATGTGTGTGTGTGTGTGTGTGTGTGTGCGTGTGTGTGTGTGTGTGTGCTTTAATATGCTCTTAGTTCTTTAAGTTCCAAATCACTCTTTTCCCCCGTAGGAAATATTCACATATTTTCATTTGAATTATATTAAAATTTCCATGATAGCATGATAGTCCACAGAAGGCCCAAGTGAGGATATTCTTAGCATTTCCTATTTTTGGAGTGGAGACAGAGGGAGAGAGAGAGAGAGAGAGAGAGAGAGAGAGAGAGAGAGAGAGAGAGAGAGAGAGAGAGAATCTTAAGCAAGCTCTTGCCCAGTGCAAGCCTGATATGGAACTCAATTTCAGGATCCTGAGATCATAACCTGGGCTGAAATCAAGAGTTGAACGCTTAATCGACTGAGTCACCCAGATGACCCTTGGCATTACCTCTTAAAAATGGTTCAGTATGTAGATTATTAATACTAAGGAAAGAGGAGTTTTAACTAGTTCATACATTTTTTTCATTTTTTTAAAAAGATTTTATTTATTTATTTGACAGAGAGAAACACAGCTAGAGAGGGAACACAAGCAGGGGGAGTTCGAGAGGGAGAAGCAGGCTTCCCGACAAGCACGGAGCCCGATGTGGGGCTCGATCCCGGGTCTCCGGGATCATGACCTGAGCCGAAGGCAGTCACTTAACCAATTGAGCCACCATTTTTTTTTTTTTTAAGAAGCATCTATATCCAGGTGCCTGGGTGGCTCAGTGGGTTAGGCCTCTGCCTTTGGCTCAGGTCATGATCTCAGGGTCCTGGGATCAAGGCCCGCATCAGGCTCTCTGCTCAGCAGGGAGCCTGCTTCCTCCTCTCTCTCCGCCTGCCTCTTTGTCTACTTGTGATCTCTGTCAAATAAATAAATAAAATCTTTTTTTAAAAAAAAAGAAGCGTCTATATCCTATATATATGTAGCATATATGTTTCTAAGGAATAATGCACTTTAGTTATAAACTAGTGTTCAAATCCATTAATTATGATTAGCCCATTCATATATTCTGCTTGAAAAAAACATACTTTGTCTCATTTTTGTTATTTGTATAAATTTACAATATTAAACCCTTTTTTATTAAGACAGTCCGTAAACATACTTTGCCTCATTTTTGTTATTTATATAAATTTACAATATTAAATAAACCTTTTTTTATTAAGACAGTCTCCATCTTTAAAATTCTAGTTTACTTACTTTTCTTCCTATATGAATCTAAATCAGATTACTTTCTCAGATGACTATGAATTGGTGAGAGGGTATAAGCAAAATTCTCTGACTCCCGGTTTGTGCCAAGGATAAAGCAGCACGTTCATAAATGTTTTTAAGTGCTCTGCAACATTAACACTCAACAAATGTTATTAACTGAACACTTAATTTGTCTCAGGTGCTATAATAGGCAGAGTGGATCAAAAGATCTGAGTGTCAGGGACCCTGGCTACAAAAACTGCATAATGAGCCACGTAGGCCTGGAAACAAATGAGGTGACTTACAGGGAAATGAGTGAAACATGAGTAGCAAAGATATTTGCACAGTTTACCCTGAGGAATAAGTGATAAACTCTACATCTGTGGTGAAAGAGACAGTTGGTGAGAATGTTTGGGAAGCAGTTAGGTGCACACTGATGCCCCAACTAACTTTCTAAGGATGGAGATAAGTTTTCCAGGTTGACGATGTGTGCAAGGTTATTCCATGCTGATGGGACTGGGGGGGACAAAAGTGTGAAATGTTGTGACACGTTGGAGGTGGCTATCACATAAATTACAAGGCACCGGTATCTTGGAGAGGAAAGCCACATCCGGATTGTGAGTCTTGACCATAGTCATGAGTCATTTAATACATCTTTAGCCAATCGCCATCCCTGGTTCTTTCTGGCATAGTTTTAGAGAAAATTTTTAGTTAGGCACAGCAAAAAAAAATTGTGGACTTAATAGAAGTATAAGTTGAAGAAAAATAACTGTAACCACTTTTTTTTTTCCTCATTGCCACTTCTTGCTACTTCTTCCTAAATATGTCATTGTTCAGCATTTCCTATGTGAAAATAGCAGGACAATAAACAATTTACAGTCACATAGCATGTATTTAGTACCAACTGGATGCAACACATTTTGCTTGTCACTAATATCACTCTGAAGGCTTTTTGCACATTGGTCACTATAAGAGGGGCTGTAAAATTTATCTTTATTGGAAAGAGGAAAATAGATCACAATAAATTGTGAACATGCCAGGGGGTTTACTCATAAGCAGCAGGAGAGAAGCAAAGACAGTTTTCATGTAGAAAGAAAGCTACAGGCTGAAAGAAGCACTCTATGGGAGATGACAAACCATAAAAATATCAGAGATGTTGCGAAAGATTTGGAAATAGTCAGCCATGTCTACTCATTGTGAATTCTATGGGTGGTTTAAGGTTTCTGCAGATGCTATCCAGATAATTTAATCAGGTCTTAGCTACTTTAGAGGGTAATAAAATGGTGGTTTTGCTGGTGTGTGCAAGTGATATCATACCATTATTTTTATCCTTGGAAATTAGAAATTTTCTGTATCTGTGAATAAAAAGAACAAACTGAAACATTCAGACCTCTTGCAGGGTCCTTGAAAAATATGCAAAGAAAGATAAGGAAAGAGAAGGTTTAAATGGAAATCCCTTTAAATAGCAGAGGTCAGGCCACCTGGGTGGCTCAGTCATTAAGTGTCTGCCTTCAGCTCAGGTCATGATCCCAGAGTCCCTGGACTCAGCTGCACATTGGGCTCCCTGCTCCGTGGGAAGCCTGCTTCTCCCTCTCTCATTCCCCCCTGCTTGTGTTCCCTCTCTAGCTGTGTTTATCTCTGTCAAATAAATAAATAAAATCTTGGAAAAAAAATAAAATAAAATATCAGAGGTCATCATAAATCACTATAAGATTATTTATTGTTAACACTTTGGTTTCTGAAAATGAAACTGTATTAAAGCCACAGAGGTTATCTTGTTGGATATTTTAATAAACTGATGTTAACTAAACACCATTTATGTTTTAACTGTCCTGAGAACCAGAGGAAATGAAGAGGGAAAACTGGCCCTTGAGTTGCTTACTCAGAGTTTACCCCAAGGAGAAAAAATGTGCCTATGTAGAGCAAAAGTAAAGGCTGACAAAGAAATATTAAGTGCCCAACGGTGTATCATGGTCTGCTAATATATAGGGTCAGGAAGAATAGTGATTTTTGTGGGCTATAGATAATGGGGAAGAGGAAGGAATTGAACCAAATTGTTAGTTTTTTTTTATTTTTTTTGTCTTTTCACTTTGAGAGTGAGTAGATTACTGCCCACCCGTATCAGTTAAACAGCATTATTGTTTGAATTCCACCCTCTAACAACAACAACAATGTACAGCTACTATTGATAACCTTTTATTTTAAATCATATTAATTATAATGTAAGGATATGAGTTCTTTACCATCTGTTATTTGATGGGTTAAAAGTGCTATGATCCTGTTTTAGTCACATGTATTTATTCATAAAACCTAATCTTTTTTCACCATCGTTAAATTAATCCCAATTACTACCTGTCATTAGACCAGACCAGTATACTGTAGTTACATTATTAATACATCTTGTATGAATAAGCAATGGCTGATGGCTTATGCTTTATATGTGGGGTCTTTTAGATATGAAATTTTAACTTGCTCTTTTGGGTTCCATAACGACATTTCATCAAAATGTTCTCATTTGAAAAAACAAAACAAAATAAAATAAAAAACAGAAAATTTAAAGCTTGCTTCCATAGAAGAGCACATTCCTGTATTTTTCATTTAGATTTTTGTCCTAATATCCAATACTTATAAATCCTGTCCTTTCCATATGACTTTCTTTTCACTTCAACATGATATATCTTTTCTGCTCTTCATGTTTGATTAAAGTGCTTTGAGCAAAGGAATTATGCAAACTGGTTTATAGCAACTCTGTTGTTTGTTTATTTTTTATGATTTTACTTATTTATTTGTGAGAGAGAGAACATGAGTCAGGGGAAGGGTGAACTGGGGAGAGAGAGAAGCAGACTACCTGCTGAGCCGGCAGCCAGTCACCAGGGCTCAATCCCAGGACCCCAGAATCATGACCTGAAGCAAAGGCGGAACTGACTGAGTAATCTAGTCACCGCTATAGCAATTCTTGATATGTGGAGAACAGACTGTTGGAGGGGAGAGGAGAAGGAGGTATACCAGTTGGACTGTTGCAATCATCTCAGCAAGAGATGCTGATGACTGTACCTATTAAAGGAAGGAGTGAGAAGTGGGTGAATTTCGGGTATGTCCTGAAGGTGGAAACCAACAGGATGTAGGATGGGGGAAAAAGTAAAGAAGATATGATGACTCCAAGGCTTTTGCCCTGAACAGCAGGAAATATGTTCTTGCCATTGACTGAGATGGTGAAGACTGGAGGTAGTGGATTTGGGGGGAAGAATATGAGGAGATCAGTTTGGGAAAAGGAGGCTTTAGAGCTCTATTATGCATCCAAGCAGAGATGTTGAGTAGGCCATTGAATAGATGAGTCTAAAGTCCTTGAGAAAGGTTTCATCTGGATTTATCCAAGTGGGAAGCATCAGGATATGAGGGATATTTAAAGCTGAGAGATTCGATGGCATCTCAAGGGAGTGAGTGTATAGAGAGAAGAGTGGAGATCCAGGGACTCTATTTTAAGAAGTCTGACAGAAGTGAAGAGATAAGCAAACAGAACCAGGAAGAACAGCCAATAAGATAGAAGGAAAACCATGAAAATACGATGTTCTAGAAGCCAAGTGAAAACACCTGTAGCAGGTAGGAGCCTATGAGAACCGTGTCAAATTTTGCAGATAGGTCAATATAAAATGAGGTTGAGAACAGCCTCTTGAATCAATATGAAGCTTATCAGTCGTCTTGACTAACAGTTTTGTTGGGTTTATGGGGCTGAGGTCTTTGTGGTTGTAAGAGAGAATGGGGAGGAGAAACATTGTAGGCTGCCCAAATAAACAATTATTCTAAGGCATTCTGTTATAAAAAGGAAGGGAAGAAATTGAAGGTAATTTTGAAGTTGGTCAAGTAAAGCATGATTACTGTATATTCATATCAATAATCATTATATTATCTTATTATAATTTTAAGATCAAAAAAATGAGAATTATCATTGTGCTAAAAGTAAAGAGTACAGAGAAAATTTTCTAAGCATTTCACAGCTATCTCAACAATTCCATGAGGTGTATACTGATGTTTCCTCTATGTGATGGAAGCAGAGAACAGTTACCTAGTTAAGCCCATGGGCGGTCTGGTATTTTATCCTTGGCAATCATGTTCGAAGTCTGATCTCTTAACCAATTAACTTGATTACTCTGTGGTATTTCCTAGTAAGGTCCCATGTGGAGGTACTGTGGGTTAAGATTTCAGTGTGTCTTTTTTAGGGAAGACACAATTCAACCATAACAACTGTATTACTATTTTATGTGGGGTTTGATTTATGTGAACTTGATTGAGAATTCCGGATAGCAACATGGAATTCTGTAGCCACATTACTGATCCATCTACTTGCGCTCAGCTTTCTGGAAATCAGGTTAATTGGCTAAGAGCTTAGACCTTTACCTTAGGGTCTTTGCAGGCATCTTTGCTCTTCTTCCTTTCCCTCCTCTCTTAACCAGCCTTTTCTCATTCTTTAGATACTAACACAGACCCGCCTCAAGAAAATCATCGTGGATTACCCTAGATAAAGTCCTGCCTTCATAGATTTTTAGAGCATGATTCACCTCTTTATCTTAACTCTCAGTATAGTTTTGCAATTTTTGCATGTGATCATTTGATTACGTGAGTCTCTCACCAAACCACAGGAGAGGGACCATGTATCTGTAAGGCCACATTACCACCTGGCCCAGAGTAGACAGATATTCAGTACTGTATGTGTGTGTATATTCACATATATATATATGAAGAGTTGCTTTCAGTTGTTGGACCATTTACTTTTGCTCTCTTAAATGTAAGAAAAGGGAAGCTCATTTTAACCTCTTCAATGAAATAGAGTTCTTGTTTTTTTCTGTATGTAAATTGAGTCAGCACATGGGCCTAAATTTGGTGCTTAGCAATCTTTTATACCAATATGTGTTGGTGGTGATGTGTCAGAATGAAGACCTCAGAATTCCTGTACAGAATGTCTTGGTATCATCCGTGGAGGTAGAATTGTTTTACATGATATTCTATGTCTGTTTTACAGTTTTCCCAAGTACTTCTAAGGATGGGGAATGGAATGGGCATTCTAAATTTATTTGTACTTTTATTACATGGAGAACCGTTAAGTTAGAATAATGAAGACTCTTGATCCTTAACTAGCTTTATAGCTGGCCAACATCTATCATAGTTAATGCTGGTTCACAAAATAACTATTGTATAACAATATTTTGACTCTCACTTTGTCTTAGTTGCATTTACTATAGTAAAATAAAAATATAGTAACTTCCGATATCATTTTTCTAGCTAAGAAGGTAGACTCAGAGGCCAGACTTTGGGTTTGAATGCTGACCTTGGAACCTTTACTCTCTAGTTGCAGTTTCTTTAATATCTGTTCCTCAGTTTATTTTTTTCTGAACTAGTGGATGCTAATAGTACCTGGAGGTCTGTTTTGAGAAATAAAAGAGTAGATCCCTGTAAATCCCTTAGAACATTAAAAAAAAAAAAAACAACTAGCTATTGTCATGATGATGATGATGATGATGATGATGATGATTACAACTTAGTGAGGTTTTTTTTTTTCTATCTCACAGTAGTGAAAAAAGAAATTATTTGGCCTGAATTCCACGAAGGTTTCCTGAGGTCTATTGTATATCAGACAGAGCTCCAGGTCTCGGGAATATACATGGATAAGATATTCATTTCAGAGATGATGCGTCTAACTCTATAAAGTAATTAAACTCAAGTGTAGGCAATAATATTTATCAATTCGGTACTGTAGGTTTAGCCAGATCTTTCAAGTACATAGAATTCTATATTTAAAAAAAAATATCTGTGTCTAACTATTAATCACAGAAAGTATCCACAAGCTCTGATTTTATCCATGAAAAGACAGGCACCAAAAATGGATGGTAGTGGGCGAATAACAGGAAGCCAAGAACTTAATTTTCTCCTGTCAAGGCATTTCAAGCTTTTATTTTAAGCCTCCTCCTGGCACCTGTGCTATTCGCCCCTTGAAAGGCTTTGCTTTTAATGCAGCCAGTTTACTTTGAGCTGTCAGTTGATGAATTTCATTATCTCATTTGGCTCTTTTATTTTAAATTGGTATATGAGCACCAGTGGGAAACAGTAAAAAGAGCTCTGGTCTAGAATTAGTCCCTTCCCAACTCTGTGCTATCACCCTCTGACTGCCTGATGGTGGGCGAGTTATTTCACCCTCTGGGCCTTATTTCATTCTTTTGTAAAACAAATGGGTTTAGGAGGTGGTGGTGTGAAATCCTGGGAGGTCCTGTCTGCTTCTGTGCTCCTGGCTTGGCCCTGTAGGTCGAGTGGGGGACCCACTCTCACTGCTGCAGGGGCTGGCTGCCCACCCAGTGAAAGGGGCTCAGGACACTGGAAAGCCTGTCCCAGTGTTGTGATTCATGAAATGGCACTCAACCCCTTCAGGACTTCTCTTCGGTGATTATAAAACTTTTTGTGCAATTTGGTTTTCAGCAATGACAGCACAGTAAAAGCAATATGTTCTAGTGCCTAGAAAGTTCATCGAGATTGAATGAAGAACAAATGTAACTCTATCAGTGTTGAATTTTTCTTAAGTTCTCTCCCCACGGTACCAGCTAACTGGCATTTCTAAAGTATTTAGGAGGACAACTTCTGAGAGTTTTCACCCCTCATGTGAGAGTTTAGCTGAGTTCTGGGGAAAATAAGCAAGCCTAAGAATGGACTTTCCTCTGCAGGAGACATATCACTGCTGATTTTTTCCTCCGTGGTTGATATTTAGGGAGTCTGTGCAGGGGGCTTACCAGAATGAAGTCCTTCAAGGTACTGCATTTGATTCAGGGAGGAAGATGGGTCCCATAGCAGGTTGCACAGAATGGGGAGGGAAGGGTTTGTGATGCCTATACCCCGGAAAGGATTTAATCTAATTCAGAATCTCAATTCTGAAGATAAAATCCTGCCCTAGTCTGCATCCCTGGAAACCATATAGACACTGCTTCCAACGCATATGAGAAAGTGGCTATAAAGAAAATAGTATAAGCCAAAATATATTGGACACATGAGCTTACTTGCCACTGTATATAAAGAGACAAATCCAATCATGAACTTTCCAGAGTAATACCCTCATTGACATTTATTATTCCCTTCTGTTCCTAATGTAGCATATTCTATTTGTTTGTTTCCCTGCTCTCTATCCTTATGCAGTTTATTGCCTTCCAAAATTCACCATTTTTAAATCTATTTCTCTCTCTCTCTCTCTCTCTCTCTCTCTCTCTCTCTCTCTCTTTCTCTCTCTGGTTCGAGACATTCATTCAATAACTTATTTTCAGATAGAGAAAAGAAAGAGATTGTGGCCCTTGCGATCCTGAGTCCCACTCCCTCCCAACACTGTTTCTGGTCCAAAGAATGAACTTTGCATGTTGTTTGACCCATAGCTAAGAAGATGTAGAGACAAGAAGATGTTCTTATAATTTTTACCTTTATTTTAGTCAAGGCAAGGTGATATATGCTATAAAAACAAAGACCAAATGCTACAAGACAGACTAACTCCAACCACGTGGTAATATTAATTCATTGTAGATGAATATTAATTCATTGTAGATGAAGAGTTGGAAAACTGTGGCCTGAGGCACAAAACTGGTCTGCAGCCTGGTGTTGTTAATAAAATTTTATTTAAACACAGTCACACTCATTCATTTATGTACTACCTGTGGCTGTGTTTTCTTTTCCTTCTTCTTTTTTTTTTTTAATTGAAGTATAGTTGATACACCAGGTTATATTAGTTTCAGGCATACAACATAGTATTTCACTAGTCTGCACGTTATGCTACGCTCACCCTAAGTGCAGCTGTCATCTGTCATCATACAACACTATTACAACACCATTGTATTCCCTATGCTGCACCTTCCATCCCCATGACTTAATGCATTCCATAACTAGAAGCCGATCCGTCCCATGTCCCTTCATCCACTTTGTCCATCACCTTACACCTCTCCCCTCTGACAATCATCATTCGATTCTCCACATTTATGAGTCTGTTTCTACTTTGAGCTTGTCTTGTTTTTTAGATTCCACATATAAGTGAAATAATATGGTATTTATCTTTGACTAATTTCACTCAGCATAATACCGTCTAGCTCCATCCAGCAAGAACTCGTGCTTTTTTGTGGCTGAGTAATATTCCACTGTGTGTATATACCACATCTTCTTTATTCATTCATCTGTTGATGGACACTAGGTTGCTTCCATACCTTGGCTATTGTAAATAATGTTGCAGTAAACATACGATGCATATAGCTTTTCAAATTAGTATTTTTATTTTCTTTGGGTAAATACCTGGTAGTAGAATTACTGAGTCATGCAGTGTTTCTCTTTTTACTTTTCTCCGGAATCTCTACTGTTAGAACTCCAGAATATGTATTGTTTTCCTCAGTGGCTGCACCAATTTACATTCCCACCAACCATGCACAAGCATTTGGTTTCCTTTATCTCCTTGCCAACACTTGTTACCTCTTGTCTTTTTGATTCTATATGGCTGCATTTTCACTACAACCAGAGTTGGGTAGTTGTAACTGAGACCATACAGCCCACAACACTGAAAATATTTACTATCTGGTTCTTCACGATTAAAGTTGGCCAGTCTCTATTGTGGATTATTCAGATGTAGAAAATGATGTAAACATCATTTCTAATAGTAATTTGTTAAAACCAAAGAAACAGTATTCTTAAGCTATATACAATCAACCAAAGCCTCTTTCTTTCAGATTTTTGATATTTTCAAAGCATATCTATTACGCATTACTCATTAGCGGAAACAGTAAATTGGTTAGGCTGCATTATGGTAATAAAAGTCTTCTGGTTGATAGAGCAAAGCAGTGCTTTTCACTAGACAATCATAAAAATAACTCTGACCCAGTACGACATCATAAACCTCTCTTTGGTAGTTTACCCTGATGTAAATAACACTCTCCCTGGTATTTATGAATCACTGTGGCATCCTGATGCTGGGGTGCAGTCTATAAGACACAAGGGTCTAGATGCCACTGCCATTCTCAGATCTCCAAATGGAGATCCACTATCTGTGATGTGTATTTGTGTTACAAGAGGTAGAAGTAGTCTCCTGGACTTGCTCAGGAATGTATTGAGAAATTCCCTTTGCACTAGGAAAAGAAAAGATGATGTCAGTGCTAGTCCAAACCCTTAAAATATGACTCTTGTTTCTAAAATGCCTTTCCATCTTGCATTTGCAGGGAGCATTCTTAAACTACATTGCTCCTTGATGATGGGCTCAGTCAACTTTATGAACAACATTCTCCCAGGCTTTTTTTTCCTTCTGTACTTTGGATGTACTACCATCCCACCTTGTTTCAAATTAGATACAGTAGCAAATACTTTGCCATTATAAAGAAAAGTGCATATATGCGGAATACTTTACTGAATATGATTCCGTGCTATTTAAATATGGGATGAAAACTGCTTGTCAAGTGCTTCCCCATCTGTGAGTTCCCATCACCACCCCCTCTTCTCTGGCCAGTTCTCTCAGGCGGCCCTAATGCTGCTCTTACTGCTGCTGCCCTAAAGGACTATTCTGCACAATTAATGCTGTACCTGATCCTGCCTGTATGTGACACGTCATTTAAGCTGGCCTTGTGTCCATGTAGGATGCTGGAGGTGAACTGTGTTGTCTGCTGCCCTCCTTGCTTCACCCCAGGGACCCCTTAGCGCCCTGCCCCTCGACTATGTTGAATGTGTCTCATGGAAGGAGGTTTAGCCTTAACTCTTTGAGACTCTAAAGGATCTAACAGGACAATGATAGCATCTAATATTTATTGAGTGCTTCTTCCCTGCCATGCATTTGCTATCTCCTTTTATCATCACAACGACCTTATAAGATAGGTACTATTATTATATATCATTCTTGTTGGATAGATGGTAAACCCAAGGCCCGATGAGGCTAAGCTAGGTGTCCGAGGCTACAAAGGTAACGGGAGGTTGGACTCGAATGACCTGAGTAGTCTGGCTCCAACAGAGGACTCTAACCACTCTACCACATTTGTAGGTGCCCGGGGGCTAAATCCTATGCTGAGGGATGGCAAATGATGCACAGAGATGATTTCTGCAGTGTAAGAACTTGTGACTTAAGTTACCCAAATTCTATGTAACGATGATTTAAAAAAATATATGCATTTCAAACGAATGGGTACTGCACTACAATCGGATTGGGCCGATGGCTCTTGGCAAAAATAAAATCAGCTGGGGAGACATTTTAGAGGATATGGTTTGTAAAAGTTCTTTCCAGGCCTAGAAAGGGCAGTAAATGGATTGTCCCTAAATTCTCCTCCTCCCCAGTTGGAAGATAAAATGCCTATTATAATCATGGGTCACTACAAGTTCAATGGAACTTACTGTCTGGGGAAAAAATGGCCAAATAAAAAGTGCATTTTCTATCTATTGCAATGATGAATGTCTGACCTACTTCAAGATCCTTTTGCTGAGGTTCAGCTCATTTCCATGTAGTTGGATCCGACATGCCAATAATGATGGAGAGCATGAGACACCAAAGGATTCCAAGGATTATCACTTCTTGCCTCCGGACAGACAGCGCTTCATTTAGGCAGCTTTCCAGATACCTCCATTGTGGATCTGGTGGAAGGATTTAGCTTAAAGCCGGAGGTTGTAACCTTTCGTCTGCTAGAGGGAGCCTTTGACCAGCGGATACAGCCCAGAACCTGCCCCTCTGCAGCCTCCTGATGACGCAGCCAGCTTTGCTGGCCCACACTGATTTCCAGGGTTTTGTCTTCTCCCATCAAAGAACATGATAATAGAGATATTTCTTCCTTTCTCATGCATTGCAATTTTCTTCTCTGCTAATCCAGCATGTTTTGATTGTCTATGGGAGAGAAGAGTAATTCAAAGGAGGAATTCCATTACTTTCAGAAACTGGTGATAAAGGAAGAGCTGAGCGATAATTTGAGAGAATTGGCCCATGTGGTGCTCATTGCTACCCTCAAACCTTCAGCTCACGGTGACCGGATGAGATATTATTATCAGTAAATTTATATTAAGGGGATCCTCAGACCTTAAACAACTTGAAGTAAGCCAAAAATCATAGCTCAAAACTGGACAAGCTCCAAGGAGAATGAGGATGTGAGTCAAAGCTGAAGGGCACTTGATGAGCAGAGGCTGAGAGTTCTGGGAGCCAGAATCAGAGGCCCAGCATGTTCAAGACCAAAGAGTCGTGGGCTCTGCAGACTTTGAAAAGAAGATCAGTCATATGATAATTCACTATAGCATTTTTCTGAAGAGTGAATTCCTATATGCTGCCTTAAAACTTATTTTCAGCCAAAAATTGGAAATAACCCAACTGTGCATCAGTATGAGAATAGGGAAACAATTGTGGAATTGCCATGCCAAGGAATAGTGCTCAGCAGAAACAGGGAGAGAACAGTGAGAATGTGGTTTGATGTGGATGAATCTCAAAGATATTATGCTGAGCCAAAGAGTCCAGACACAAAGGAGTGCCTACTGTATGATTTTCCCTTTACTTAAAATTCTGAAAGCAAACAGAGCTTACCTAGCGTAACAGAAAGCAGAGTAGTGCTTAGCCAGGGCTGGTGTTTGAGGGAAGAAATAACTGAAACATGTACCTCAGTAAAGTTGATTTTTTTTAAAACGTGAGGCTATTTCCAGACATTTCATTTACTAGAACTTTCCAGAACATCCCCAATTCATAAAACAAGGTTGTTTATGTTAGGGTAAAATGCCTTTGAGCAATAGAGTTATGGGTTACATTTCTGTTACAGAAAACCCATTGTAGAAAACCTTGCGCATTTTATTTTCTGCTTGATAAATCCTGTTTGTTGTTTTGGGGGCTCTCTGACGGTGAGGCAGCGTGTGACCCGCTCTGAGTGCAGCAGTCTGTCGCCGGGGGTTGAAGATTTGGCTTTAGCATTCATTAGCTGCAGGATGCTGGGAAAGTTACTTAACATCCTTGAGTCTCAATTTCCTTATCCCTAAAATGGGGTTAATAATAAACCCTCTTTGTAATTCATTGACAGTATTAAATAAGGTCACAATTATAAAGCACTCAGCATCATGTCTGGACCATAACAGGACCTCAGTAAAGTATACAGAGTGTATAGAGATTACAGTGTACTATTCCACTGGTATAACCTCTTCTCGGAAACCGTCTCCATCATGCACCCAACAGAGTCAATCAACACGTCATCTATTACAGCACTGATGGGTTATGTCTTGTGATGTGGTAGGTAACCTTTCACCCCTCCTGCTCTGCTGTGGGCTCCTCAAGATGATTACAACTGCATCTGATCCGTTCCTTTATTCCCAGCACCCAGCACCACGGCTTTTCCTGGTCAATGTTCTCAGTCGGTGGAGGAACTACATTCTCAAGGCTTACATCATTAGCTCACCTTTCAGTCTTCACACTTGTCCTCAGAATGAAATGGGATGCCAGCCTTGTTTGACTATAAAACCTTGTTGAATCCAAAGAATGATATTTGGGAAACAGGAGTTGCTCAAGGATGAAACAGTATAGTTGTATGCCTTCCCCTCTGACGCTGGAAACATGGAAATCCGAGTGAAGTCTCCGGTGTCATTCCAGAGAATGCTCAAGCAAAGCTTCCGTGGATTAGAGTAAAAGCAAATGAAAGGCATGTACAAGTTTGAAGGAGGCTTCGGAAATGGTTAAAGTTTGGGGAATAATGTTTTTGGGTTAGACCTACATGCTCTTTCCCTATGGTACCCACTTACTGTACTCACACATATTGACTTGGTTTACCAGCTTTTGATCTCTGCTGAACCTCATCTTACCCTTTACTTTGCAGTCATGTTAGCTGGGTTTTCTACACATGTAAATACTTCATTTTAAACCCTAAGTCCCAATAGCCAATTTTATAAATTTTAAGATTTCTGCCTGCACAGCTACATCTTTTTGTGCCCTTTTCTATTAAGTAAATAATAATTGCATTAATAATTATAATAATAAAAAATATAAAACAACAAATAAAGCAATAAAAATCATTTGGGTTAGATCATTGCTTGACTTAGATGTGCGTCTTCATACAGAAATTCACGGTGCCATGTTACATTTTCTGTCAGTGACATCTTAACTGTGACTGGATATTTGTGAGGTTGAGGAAGAATACTTGGGCTACAGGATCTATGTTAAAGCTTTTCTCTCTCTGTCTCTCTGTCCTATCATTAAACACATCTTCGGGCGCATATCTGGTACTACCTAGAGGTATTTATCTCACCAGTGCGTTGCTGAAGGAGATTTTACACACTCTCAATATTGTTTGAGAGGCCGGCAAACGCACCAAACCAAACAGGAACTGAGATACAGCCAACGAACCCTCTTCGGAATATTGCAATGCGATATCTGCCCTGGCCAACAAGAGAAACACAGAATGCAAATATTTCTCTCTCTCTCCTCTCACTCATAGCCCACAGATACTGGTGGTTGCAGGTGCGAGGAGGGGAAATTGAGAAATGCTTTCAGTCCTCGTGAGGAGCCCGGCTAAGTAAGGTAGTCTTCATGCAACATTTAAAGACGTAATTTTTAGTCAAGGTACAAAACCTTAAGGAATTCAACTTTTTTTTTTTTTAATGCACTCATGTAACTGAATGATGCAGCAAAATACATTGAAAATGATTAGCCCATGAATACCACAAGCTGTCAGCTTCCAGACCCTTTCTTATACAGCCTGGGGAAGGAAAGGTTTCACACATTACCACACTTGGCAAGCTGACTGACTTACTCTCCAGTATAACTCCACGAGGGAGACGGGGTCATATCAGCACAGAGCGTAGGCAGCCTTTCAGAAAATGATTTTCCTCAAGCCGAGGCGGTATGTGGCGTCACAGCCCATGTCTACAAGCCTGCCGGCCTGTCCAGTTCTCGGCAGTGGCGACTCCTGTCTGACAGGGCCCATCTGCCACCTCAGGAGCTGTCACTGTTAGGAAGGAGAGGAATGAAAAACAAAGTGCCCTGCTAACAGAATGTTTCTAGAAGGAGCCAGTCATGTGATGCAGAACAAACATCCAGTGGTTTCTTTCCTTCGTGCCCCTGTCAACTGTAATTTCAGAAACACAAATGCTTCTTAAAGAGTTTACTTAAAATTGCATGGCTGCCACTTTAGGATTCACACTTGGGCCTCACATCTCAGGATTTCTCGTTCCTGTAACAAACATTCACAGAAAGCCCCAGCATCTCAATGTTTCCTGCAGAGACCATGTTTCGGGGGTGTCTCAGCAATCCCCCAAGCAAATGTCTTACCTGAGGGACATCTTTTGTATCCCGTGGTGCACTCTCTCTAATCACGTTTTGTTTGTGTTCTCATTGGTGAGATGGTTGTGCAGGTTTTCGGCACAGTGGAGGAATACATCAAGTAGATGAATAAACAGAGTTTGCTTAGAATCCTCTACGACTTGTTTTGAAAGACTGTTTTTACAAGAGAATAATGACAGTGGAAGGAACCCCGAGGTTCATTTCATCTCAGCTCAGCCTTACCTATGTGACTTAGGGCCAGTCACTGAAGTGATGTTTCTCAAGATCAAAAAGCTAGTGTTCAGAGAGCTGGGATCTTAATCCATACCTGACTCCTGCATGAAGCCTCCTGACCTCCTCAGGTGCTCAGCCACCACTGCCTTCATGTTCTCTTCTTTCCTCACGTAGCCTCCGTTGTCTCGAATCCCACCCCACAATAGGAAGACTTTTTTTTTAGGTTGTTGTAAATATTCAATGATATTTTGTGCACCAAAAACTTAGGGAAAACTTGGTTCATGGGCATATCTCAAAGGAAGGCTCTCCTCCTCCTCCCTGTTATTTTTACTAAGACATCTATCCCAGATACAATGGCTAAGGACCACAACTATTTTTCCAAGAGTAATCACCTTGGAATATTAGTAATTGGAATATTATAATAATATATTAGTTAATATATTAATTAATTACTGACATTAATATATTTCCTGTGTAAATATGTCAGAGGATATGAATTTGGCTAGTTTTTTATTATGAAGTAGTATGATTATTATTCTAAATATATATTCCTGAATAATAGCCTCTATACTTACTGCTGTGGGTTGAATTTTGTCTACCCCACAAACCTCATACATCAAAATCTTTTCCCCCGTACCTCAAAAATCTTTAACCCTGTACCTCAAAAGGAGACTACATTTGGAGATATGGACTTTAAAGGGGTAATGAAGTTAACCTTGGGTGGGCTCCAGCTTAATATCACTGGGGTTATTCTAAGAAAAGGAGATTAGAACAGAGAGAGAGAAAGAGAGGGAGAAGGAAGACCATGTGAACACACAAGCGGAAGGCAACTATGAATAAGCCAAGGAGAGAGGCCTCAGAACGAACTCCACCCTGCTGACACCTTGATCTTGGACTTCCAGCCTCCAGCCCTGGAAGGAAATACATTTCTGTGTTCAGCTACCCGGTATGTGGTATTTTCTCATGGCAGTCCATGACAAATTTAGTTTTCATTATTAGCAAGCTAATACACTTACTAACTTAAACCAACAACCATATCAGTTTTGCTCCACAATATAATTTGAGCCGGGCTCACAGGAAAGCTATGCTGTGCTTGAGTCAGTGCCATTCAGCTGGGGCAGCTGGAAGGGATTTTGCTAGAATCATTGGTGGCTCATTCACTGGCATGTCTAGTGGTCAGTGCCGGCAGCTGGCTGGGACTGGCTGGGACATTGACTGCATCTGGCTGCATCAGATCTGTGTGTGGCCTGGGTTTCCTTAGAACATGGTGCTAGGATGACGGTTCCAAGTTCCAGGGTGAGGGTTCCAAGATAGAGGAAGATAGAGCCTCTATTACCTCTATTACATTATTTTTAAAGATTTATTTATTTATTTGAGAGAAGGGGGGGGCTAGCTAGCATGGGAGTGGGGGATAACAGAGTGGGAGAGAGAATTCCAAGCATACTTTCCAATGCATGCAGAGCTGGGTGTGGGGCTCAAAATCATGGCCTGAGTCAAAATCAAGAGTCCAACACTCAACTGACTGAGCCATCCAGGTTTCCCTATCACATTTTCTAACCTACCCTTGGAGGGCATATAGTATCACTTCTGCCACATTTCATTCATCAGAAGAAGTCACAGAAGCCAGCCCCGTCTAAGACAAGAGTTACTAATCTTCACTTTTTCATGGGAGTCATGTCATAGATTTTGCAGCTACATTTTACAATCCCTTAACTATAGATATATTAATTTCATCTTAATTGCATATTAAGACTGTTACTTGTGTAAAAATATTAATAATTAAAGTTAGAGTAATGGGTACTTTTTAATGGAGTCCATGTAGTGACTTCTACTGAATCATTTTGATCTTTCTGAATCTTTATTTCAGCTGTCCACTTCTTTCTAAGGCAATTTCGATTGTTTGTCATCACTTGGAGATTGGGTTTTATTCAGCATTGCTGATCATTTTGGCAGCTGTCCACAATGTCTGAAATGGGGTAGAGGCAGTTGCAGTGGGACAGTCAAGACAGACTAACAGGCAACACAGGCTCTAGCATCAGATGGTCTCTAAATCTGCATTCTTTCCTATTTCTGACTTTGTCACTTACTGCTTATCTGACCTTTGGCAAGTTACTCAAATACCAAGAGCTCCAGATTTTTCAACTCTAGCGTGGGGTTACTGTCACTGTTTGGGGGGAATGTCATGAAGATTAAGTAAGATATTGTTTGTAAAGTCCCTAGCTTTGAGCCCAACATGTTAATCATGCTGCACTTCGCTCTTTAAGATAATAAACTCAGAAAACACAGATCAAAATCCTCACAGTTGTGGGTTATTAAACTATAATGACTTCATAGAGCTGATAATCAGTTGTCCTGAAAATAACCCATGGGATTTGCACCCTCCATCTTTGTGTGGCGGCAGACTAAACATGGCACCGGGAGTTCAGCCTAACACTTCACTGTGCATTCAATTTGGATCTCAGACACATTTTGCCCCATTTCCATGGTTCTTCTATATCAGGACAGATTGGAAGTCAGTTGTTACAACACCTCTTCAGTGAGTTCCATGCATTAATCCAAGTATAATTGACATGTTGATAACATGTTTCCCAAGTGGAAACCACTGATTTTACTTGTACTCCTATACTTGTAAGCCACTGTTAGTGGTACAAGGAACTGAGATATCTCCTGTCTCTCTAAATGGGGATCTTTTTGAGTGAGAAAAAGCAGAAAAACAAAAATATGGTGACGGAAATTCAAATGCCAGATTTTTTTTTAACTTGTGTACTTGAAATTTTATCCTAAGTATTAATGAAGATGATTTTTGCATTTCATTTTCACTGCATTTATTTTTTTGATTAACGTAGTTCCTATTTTTCAGATAAGAAGCAAGAAAAGAAATAAATAAAACAGATTTTTAGACTGATTGCTAATTTATATGAATTTATGTATTCAAATTTATGATCTTTGAATCAAATACAAGTGCTCAGTGCTATTTTTCAAATCTCTGACATTATTTACATAAAAGCCTTTTTTGAAACATCAAAAGAGATTATTAGTCATAGAGGAAATTTCAATAGTACCCTGATGTTTCCTGAAGATGTTTGGAAGGTATGTCAGAGCAAAACGCCATTTGAAAGTTAAAACTTGCCAGTGAAAAACAGAAGTAGGAATACTTAAATGGATTTTTCTTAGCTTTTTAGTAGGTTTCAAACTCTGATACAGCTGTTAATGAAAAGATATTTTTATTGGTAGAAATAGAGACTTTCTAGTAAATAACAGTTTACTCTATTCAGTATATTATAAAGCGATGTATTAGCTCCTCATGGCTGCTGTAACAAATTACTGCAAAAGCTGCAGTTTAAAGCAGCACAGATCTACTGTCTTAATATTCCAGAGGTCAAAATTTCAAAGTTGCCCTTGTTGGGTGCTGCATTCCATCTGGAAGATCTAGGGGGACAATCTGTTACCTTGTCTAGTCCAGCTTCTAGAGGACACCCGCATCTGTTGGCTGGTGATGCTTGTGCACCATCCTCAAAGCTAGCATCACACATCTTCAAATCTCTGAGTGTGCCTTGCTGCCTCTCTCTTCCACCATTTAAGGATCCTTGTGATGAAATTGGCCCACTCAGATAATCCAGCATAATCTCCTCATCTCAGAGTCCTTGACTCATTCACATCTGCAAAATCCCTTTTGCTGTGTAAAATAATACATTAATAAGTTCCAGAAATATAGGACCCACTATTCTGCCTACTACACACAGCCACTTAGAAATGGTTTTGTTTCCATAAATCTTCTTAGTTATTTTAAAACACTAATTTAAAAACTTGGGTAGTTAAATAAAAAATAATTTCTGTACTTTGTAAATACAGAAAAAGTATGTAACCAAATTTCAGTATGTCATTTCCCCCCAAATCTAGAAACATCACCGAGCTAAAAATCTCAGCTTGTGAAAACCCTAAAGGCTGGTGTGCATTCAGCAAAGTTGCACAATTGAAACTTTATGAGGGGAACTAACACAATGCCATGTACAAGAAAATCCAACCATTTACTAAACAGTTACACTGTTCTTTAATGACCATTTTTTATAGGAGGGAGGAATATTTTGGCAATTTATTAATATTATTTTTAAATCCAAGAGGGAAGTCATACTGGCTTCCACTTATGTAGAATAACCACTGAACCATTTACTGCTATTTGCCACAGGATTTTCTCTAAGAAAGTGCAACACTGTCTTTCTCTTTCCAGTTTCTGAAATATTGGCAATTAAAGTTAACACTGTGATAATATTTTTTGTTTAACCCTGCGATATTTTGCATATTTTGGGGGGAGGGTGTGAAGAAGGTATGACTAACAACCAACTTCTGTTTTATTCAGAGAGACAGTTTTTCTTGGACTAGAAAAGTGGTCTGTCTTTGATATTCTGCTCTTGTTTCATATATAATAGAAGAGTGGTTTTCAAATGGTGGAGGTCTCCCCCCCGCCCCCACCACCACCACTCTTTCCTTACCTCAGGTGAACATTTGGCAATGCCTGGAGATTTTTTGGATTTCACAATTTAAAGGATGCTATTCATGTCATATGGGTGAATATGAAGCCAGGAATGCTAAACATCACACAGTGCACAAGATACATCCCTACTACAAAAAATAATCTGGTCCAACCTATCAGTAGTGCTGTGATTGAGAGACCCTGATGTAGAATGATCTGGAACTTAAGATGGAAGAGTCTTTGTCAATATTTCATTAATGTCATGAATACAACCATACGTAAAGGAGAATCTTTATGCACGAGCAGGGTTCTCAAACCTTCTCAGATTTCTCTCCCTCTCCAAGCCAGTTCCTACCCCAGTCATCCCTAATTCAGGTCAGGCACCACCATCAATAATCAATCAACTAGTAATTCTTGATAGTTCTACCTTCAGTGCCTATCCTCAGTGTGACCATATCTGCTCATCTTCACTACTCCCCTCATCCTATGCCGCCCTCATATCTTGCCTGGACTCTGTGTAGCCTCATAGCTGCTTTCCCTGTGTCCTTTCTTGTTCTTGGCAATGCATTATTCAGCAGCCAGATTTTAAAGTTGGTTTCAGCTCATGTTCTTCCATCCATTGGCTTCTCATCACAAAAAGAAGGTAGTCTACACTTCTTACTAGGACATACCGATCCCTACCTAACTGTGCCCTATCTAATTCTCTAAACTTAGCATAGTCATTCTGTCTCTCCAGTCTGACCAGCCCCTCCAGATCAGATCACTTGGGCACACAAACTTGTTCCCAACACAGTTTTGCACATGCTGTTCTTCCCACCTGGAGTGATTTACCTACCTCTTCCTTCAGATCCCCTCTGCGTGACTTCTACATTATCGCTGCTCAGAGACCCCCTCTGACATGACCTCATCCCAGTCACATCCCATCATATTCTACAGTTTTATTTTCTCCTAGGACTTATCATTACCTAAAATCATCATATTTAATTTTGTGCTTATTCAAATATGTTATTTCACTCCTTTCTCCCCAGCCCCCAAGGTCAAGAGAACATAGATTTTGTCTGTATGGTTCCAGTGTGTCTGTAGTAAGTAGCTATAGACTGGTCTATATTAAATTTTTTAAAAAATGAGAAAAAATGGGGTGCCTAAGTGGCTCAGTCATTAAGCATCTGCCTTCGGCTCAGGTCATGACCCCAGGATCCTGGGATTGAGCCCTGTGTTGGGCTCCCTGTGGCTGGAAGATTGCTTCTCCCTCTCCCACTCCCCCTGCTTGTGTTCCCTCTCTCACTGTGTCTCTCTTTGTCAAATAAATAAATAAAATCTTAAAAAAAAATGGGAAAAATGAGTTAATTAATAAATTTATTTAATTAATAGTTTTGTGGGGTCTTTTCCCCCATGTTAATATTTCAGATTAAGTATCAGAATAAGTATAGATTTCAAGTTTGTTATGATCCCTTCAAGTATCTAGATATATTTTGCATACTGGTCTTCAGTTTCCACTTTATGACCCAACATGACTCTGCAAAAACTATCCTTATCTGTCACCTCCTATTCTCTTTTTTCTCTTCCACCTCCAATTCTAGTTTTGTTTATTCCCTAACTAAAGCTCCTTGTAGATGATTCTTCTTAATTGAATATCAGCAGTGTTCACTTAGCTATGGAGATTTGATTTGATCATGAGAGCAACCACAACTTCCCAATAACTTTTTTTTTTAGAAGAACCTTATATTATCTCAGTTATAAATGTAGGACATCACGGGACTAATTCAAAAAATTCATGGTTTATAAAATTACTCAGTGGAGTGTACCAACCTACTTCTTCTCATCATTATTTATCCTGTGCACTGAGCAAAGAGTGTGTGTTTTTGGTCTGAGAGCAATGCCTGGCACATGTGGTCTTTTAGTAAATATGTGTAGCACAAATGAGATAATATAGAGAGAGCAATTAGCATACTATGTGACACCCTGGCAGGTGCCCAATAAATGATTCATATGTCATGGGATATATTCAAGCTAATCATCTGCTCCCACTGGTAATGAGGCCATTTGGGGAACCCACCAAAGACACAATTGTAGAGAAATAGACAAGCTACAGGGAACAGAGGACTAGCTCCTTCCCCTGAGAGGGACTCAATGGAAGCACTGAATGGGTCTTGTAAGGAAGGCTGGTATCAAAATTAATAACATCTTTCTAACAAGGCTCCCAGGCATTTAATTAAAATTAATTTAGTACCAAAGCTGGTGGCAATATTGAGGTGCCAGAGGCAAGAGATGACCAGTAGGGGAGCCTATCTGGTAATAGGCTTTAGCTTGGAAGTACTGCTTAGAGGGTTCCCAGAAATCAAACAAACATCTTAAGCAGCTGAAATTCGGAATTACTGTAGGAATAGGTATGATATTTGTAAGTTTATCTTTTAAAAAGACCTCAAAGCTTAAAACTGAGGGGCAAAGGATTAATTATATATTATATATTATATTACATGTTACATTAATTTTTAGGAGAACCATGTTTTTGCAGAAAAATGACTACAAATGATATCAGAACCTAGGAAAAGGCCTCCATTTTGTCATAAGCATGGAATTCTACCTGGCCTATATTAATTATTAGAGCTAAAGAAAATAGCATTTGAAAATAGCATTAGCTCTCTTGTAACAAGTATCATTGCTTCACGACATGATTTCTTTAGGTGAAGGACACACAGTCTATCTCTTAGAGGACACTTAATAAATCCTTTTTGCTGCCTAAAACTGAGAGGTTCAGGATGGGCTAATACTTCTGTTAATTTCTTTTTATCTAAAGATTTCTTTATAATACCCTTCTATCGCTGTTGGAATCTGGCAATTGCTCAAAGTTAATTGCAAAACTTTTTTTTCATTTTAGTCCAGTGAGTGCATTTCCCATTCCTGTCTTAAAAGCAAAGGGATCTTCATTTCTAGAATTATCTAGGAAGAATATGGCTATTCCTTTCTTTTCTTTCCTTTTATTTTATATTTTGTTTAGAAATTATTTCAGTTAAGATCAGCAAACTATTTGTTCTTATACCAATGCCAAATAAAGGACTTATTTAATCTTGCCCCATCTTTTATATGTTCATTTTCTCTGGATGTGTTATCCAGATACATAAACCTTCAGCATTCAGGTCACACATGTCCAAACTCTAAAGATACTTCCAATGGAGTCTAAACTGGGGGTAGATTTAGATGTTTCCATAAACTTTGTACTTGGGGCGAGTTGGCCCTGTCCCATCCTCAACATAACAGAATGTAGGAATGTGTATGTCTTCCTGAAAGAAGTAGAGCTAATGTTGCATCACATGAATTTGCTTCCATAGGCATTGGAAATATATAAACCAAGTAAAACAGCTTTGAGTTGAATATATTATTGCCATTTAAATCTAAGTTAAAATCATTAATTGATACATTTAATGACAAATGTAAAAATAATTTATTATTCCAGTAAATATGGAGAGTGCCTATTTTATGTCTTATCATTACAATAAGATCCAGTGACCTCTGTACTAAGTGAACTTTCTGAAGCTGAAATGCAAAGAAAGAATGCATATGCTAGAATATAAGTCATGATCCACAGGTTTTTGAGGAGCATCCTTCATAAATTCATCACAAGAAACATATTTAAATTACCTCTTTGAAATTGTAGACATTTTGCAATAATTTTTATAAGAAAATGGAATACACATACACATAACAAAGAATAATCTTACTTAATTTTTAAATTTGATTTTCAAATTCCTACTTCAAAGAAACTGCAAGGCTTACATAAAAGACTATATTATTTTTTTGATTTCACAAATTAGTATATGATAAACTCATAAATCCCTAAAATCTGTGTTCAGGGATCTCATTCTTTATTTTCTATTCCCCACATAAGCTTCCTTAATTAAGTTCGTCTTTAATGGTCAGTAGCAATAAGCGCAAAGGTGAAGATCTATTTTAGCTGATTACTGGGAGTTCCCTTTTATTTCTTAGAAGAACTATAGTTTAGGAATCATAGTGGAAGGAGAGACTTCCCTTTTCTTTTCTTCTCTTTGCTTTCCTTTTTCTTCCGTGATAGAATCCTAGTCCTTGATTGCTTTGTTGGGGATAGAATAGCAGGGGATGGGAATACTCATAAATGAACTGGGATGACTTGAGGAACAGTGGTAGCATTAATAAACAGAAAAGTCAGAAGGTGGAGCTGGTGTCAGAAAGAACATTGTAAATCTGGTTTGAAAAGCAGTAAGTTTTCAAGTTATGCTTGAGGCAGATGGAAATGTGAGAGTTTATCTTTGGAAGACTAGGGATCCTGAACATGAATGATTTGTTATTTGTCTTAAAAAAGGGGGGGGGGGGTTAGAGCTTTGGAATGAATGAGTTTGCAGAGAGAAGAGAAGAGGGGCAGGGATGGAGTCTTGGGGAAAATGCATTTGGAAGAGGAAGACTTAGGATAATAAGAAGAGTGGCCAAAGAAGAGAAATAGAGCTACATACAGCTCATCTTAGTAGGACGCTTTCTTTCCAATGCTTCAAATCTTCCATGTTTTTGTTTCCCCCCTACTTTCTTAAAGAAAATCCAAATTCCCTGAGAATTTCCTAAGATTTTCAGTCTTTTTTTTTTTTTTTAGTAACATATAATGTATTATTTGTTTAAGGGATACAGGTCTGTGAATCATCAGTCTTACACAATTCACAGCACTCACCATAGCACATCCCCTCCCCAATATCCATAACCCAGCCGCCCTATCCCTCCCCTTGACCCCCCAGCAACCCTCAGTTTATTTCCTGAAAGTAGAGTCTCTTATGGTTTGTCTCCTCCCCGGTCCCATCTTGTTTCATTTTTCCCTCCCTTCCCCCGACAACTCCCCCCCTTTCAAATTCCTTACATCAGAGAGATCATATGATAATTGTCGTTCTCTGATTCACTTACTTTGCTTGACCTAATACCCTCTAGTTCCATCCATGTCATTGCAAATGGCAAGATTTCAGGGTTTGTTGGATGGCTGCATAGTATTGCATTGTATATGTAGACCACATCTTCTTTATCCATTCATCTGTTGATGGACACCTAGGTTCTTTCCATAGTTTGGTTATTGTGAACATTGCTGTTATAAACACTTGGGTACACGTGCCCCTTTGGATCACTACATTTGTATCTTGAGGGCAAAAAACCAGTGGTGTGATTGCTGGGTCTTAGGGTAGCTCTATTTTCAACTTTTTGAGGAACCTCCATACTGTTTTCCAGAGTGGTTGCACCAGCCTGCATTTCCACCAACAGTGTAGGAGGGTTCCCCTTTCTCTGCATCTTCCCAACACTAAGATTCCCATTCTTAACCACAACCTCATTTCCTGTCTTCCTCCTCTTCTCTGTCCAGCCTGCTCTTCTGTTTCCAAACCTGACAACTTCTGATATAATAGCAAAGTAATACATGATCATAGTAAAATTATGGGAAAAGCATAGTGAAGAAACCAAGTACCTAGAGATAAATGGATGTCTAGAAGAATTGCTGGATCAGAGGGTGTGTAAGTTTTTACAGCTTCTACATTGCCAAATTGCCCTTCAGAATGACTCTATCAATTTAGACTCTGCCAACATGTTTAATGGGCTGTAGTGTAATTGTCTGTTTATCTTTCTGTTATCCTCATTAGGCCATAGGCTCTTCGAGGACTTTCTAATCTCTCAATGCCCAGCATCTAGAATTCAGCCTGGTAGAAGCTAGGCACTCATTAACCAACTTTCCTTTTCCTACCTCTAAAATCTTTGAAACCCCCAAACAAGTGGCATACAATTGATATCGTAGAATATATGGATGAAAGATAAGGCATTATGGGTGGCAAGCTGTTTCAGAATTTTCTCCCAAAATACAACACAGTCACAAGCTCCTGTGTAAATTTTACAATCTGTGTTTTAAGCCAATCAGCTATAATGCAATCTTTATTAATAGGTGGCTTTAGATCACCCTAAGGCACATACTGTTTGACTGGAATTAACACTGAACACTGAGGTTGCATAAATGTAGAGGTGTATGGATATTTTAAGTGAACATCTTTTAAAATTCAACTATATTAGTAAATGAAATTGCAGTAACTTCCTGCAGGGTGAAAATTTTGAGAGCATGTTACTATGGTGATTATTTTTAAATGTCATGATTATAGTTTAGGTTTATAGATTTCTTTCTGGCACCAAAAAAAAATAAAAATAAAAGGTCTCTGTAGTCCTCAAGGAATGTGCTTACTTCCCTGTGAAATTTTTACTAAAGTTATAAATCAGCAGTATGATGCTTTTGTTTAAAAAACAAAAGCTTGTAAAGATAAAAATCCAGTTACTTAAAACGTAACTGGAATGATTACATATATGGTTACAAAGGGTATAAGGATTTCATGAGACATGAGGAATGATCGAGAAATATATATTTCACGTATGCAGGCATAGGAGTTGGACCTCTAAAGAGATAGGTTCATATACCTAGCATAATTGCCATGATCGAGACTAAAAACTGAATTCCACGGGGGGGAAAAAAGGAGGAAACAGCTCACCTTAGAGCTATTTCCATATGTCACAGTCCAGTTGAGATAATTCCATTTCAGAGTTTTTTTTCCTAATGATCCCAACTGGGATGAGGCACTTAGTTATCTGAATAATTTAGCTGTACCTTTTCTTTCTTTCTTTCTTTTTTTTTTTTTTTTTGGTAAGGATTTTATTTATTTATTTGACAGAAACACAGCAAGAGAGGGAACACAAGCAGGGGGAGTGAGAGAGGGAGAAGCAGCTTCCCGCTGAGCAGGGAGTCCAATGTGGGGCTCGATCCCGGGATTCTAGGATCGTGACCTGAGCCGAAGGCAGTCCCTTAACCAACTGAGCCACCCAAGCGCCCCTGCACTTTTTCTTAAAAGACAGACATTTATTGAGCATCTGCTATGTGCCAAGTGACAGATGACCATGTGATATGCCATGTGGCATGTATAGGCTTGGACAAATGCTTCAGACTGATAGAGACCTTCGGTGTTTTTTGATACAGATTTTAGATTTAACAATTCCAAGTTCAGTCCATGCTTTACAACTGTTTATATATATTTTGTGTGTGTATAAATAATCATGAAAATCTTGATTTTTATTACACAGTGCTTAATAAATATCTGTTGAATGAATAAATGATTGACAAGTATTATGTATTTAATTATTCACAGAGAACAAAATTGTTGTTTACAAAATAATTGATCTAAGCCACAATAGTGTGTCATTCAAAAATATTTGGCAGAACCATTGTTGGGGCAAAATTAGAACAGGAACAAAATGGTTAGAAAGGTTAAGATGATTAAGAAGGATGGTTAAGGAAAAAACTGTTTTCGTGAAGAGTATGACTTTGAACAAGAACATAGATCCAAACTTTGTCTCTGGTGCATATTCTCTCTTTTTAAACACTGGTTAGTTCTATGTAATGAGAAAAATGATTTTTTATTGCTAATATGTTTTAATGTAAGTGTACGCACCCAACTAAAACATACCTTAGATGTTTAAGCTTCCTCACTGGTGAAATTTAGCAAATCATTAACTCATGTGTGATATAATCTAAGTTAACATCTCTACTAGCATTTTTCTTATGTTGGCCCTGGAATTGTAGTGGTATCATAATACTACAGGAATTTTTAAAAGAGTAACATAAAAGAAATGTAAATCACCATATGATGGTACGTAATTGGCCTAGTTGAGGAAAAGATAGGAAGGTGACAGTAAGTAAAATAAAAAAATAAAAGTAACCCACCTGTGTGTATCAAGAGATGACATTTTTGCCAATGAGACAGCTGGTGTATATATTCATAGTCCAATTGGATCTTAATCATAAGAAAATACAGGCAAACCATTGCTTTTTTGATTTTTTTTTTATTTATGAGAACATGTAAAAACCTGCACGGTTACTTTAATTGGAATGCTATTAAAATAGCTATCAGTGCATTCTCACGGAATGAATAAAATATTGAATTTAACTGAAATGAAAATCATGGCTAGCCAAAATTTGGGAGTTTTAAATTGGCAAAAGGGTTGCCACTGGTTAGCATCAACACATTTTACTCTAATGGTTTTCCTGGCTTTCAAAATACCATCTTCTTTTGGTCTTCAGAGTGTGTTGTTAGAATAACGGAAAGATTTACTGGAATGGCCACTATCTTGTTGTGGAAAAGGCAAAATACCCAAGCTTGTATACTAAGAAAGAGCTTGAAAAAGCAGAGGTGGTGTAGAGTTGCCTAAATTTGGTTTTGACTAGAGAGAACATTCCAAGTGGCCCTTTTGAGTGGGAATCCTGACTCTTTCACACCCTGTTAAATTTTGCAACATAAAAGCCTTTTGGGAAGTATCAGGCTTAAGGGGAAAACTTTTATTCTCACCCTGAATGCTTGGCTATACTGATGCATCATATAAATTTTGATCATTTCTCTCTTGTTCTGAGTGATGGCTCAGAGAACTAGGGTGAAGTAGACCACCCATTAAATTGAAACTGAAATCTCTTTCATTGCATGGTTCTATGTGATTTCCAGCTCTAACCTTGATTGACAGGCATGGGATGACTTTTGCAAATTAGTCTGATATTCATATATCGCCATTTTGAGCTTCTCTCATCACTGATTTTTTTTTTTTTTGGTTTCTTTTCCTATTTTTATCCCAGTACTATTTCACAAATTTCACAAATAAAATTTGATCACAGGGAAATTTTCCCCTGAAACTTCAATTCTGGTGAGACCATCAGGTGACCTGAGAAAGCAGAAATTATATGATTAATTTTAAATTATATTTGGTTTTTCTGTAGGTGGAATACATGCTTTTAGCCAGACTTAACTGTGAGGGTAAAAATTTTTGAACCACTGAATCACATTTTAAATTAATTACCTATGTAGTTTTGTTCATATATTTTTTATTAACATATAATATATTATTTGCTTCAGGGGTACAGGTCTGTGAGTCATCAGTCTTACACAATTCATAGCACCCACCATAGTGCATGCCCTCCCCAGTGCTCATAACGCAGCCACCCTATCCTTCCCTCCCATTTCTCAGCAACCCTCACTTTGTTTCCTGAGATTAAGAGTCTCTTATGGTTTGATGCACGGTTCCCTTCTGTCTTCAATCCAAGAAAAATAAGAATGTGTGTTTCCAAAGAGAGAGTCCAAATATAAGTAAATATATATCTTTAAAGTTATCTGTTTAGAAATCAGATGCCACAAATAACATGTTTAAAAGTATGCAATCATTTTCAAGCACAGTAAACACAAGGGATGCCATGCATAACCTGAAAATTTTTTGCCTTCAGGGGTTCCTTGGTGACTCAGTCCTTAAGCATCTGCCTTTGTCTCAGGTAATGATCCTGGAATCCCGAGATCTAGCCCTGCATCAGGCTCCCTGCTCTGCGGGAAGCCTGCTTCTCCCTCTCTCACTCCACCTATTTGTGTTCTCTCTCTAACTGGGTTTCTCTCTCAAATAAATAAATAAAATCTTAAAAAAAAAAAAGATGATGATGATGATTTGCCTTCAAATACACTCATTTAAGTCACTAAATATAAATGTATTTTTATTTTTTAAGGTGACAAGAGCATGAGAACACCAAAGTAAATGATAACTGTAATAATAAATGTAATTTAGCTTGGATAAATACAGTTAAGAGAGATCAACATAACAGTTGGCTAGTAGGTTTGGATTTATGTATGTATCTCAAAAAATACTCTTAACACTTATGAATCAATTTTTTTATGAATTAACTAATTAGCTAGAGAATTGGAGAGGGAAGGTTGGTGAACACAGAGATTACACCCATTGGAATTATTGATGACTGACTTTGAGATGATTCTAGCTCCTGTGCTGTAGAGGATCTGCATTTGAATATCTCCCTGACTCTGATACTTCTTATCAGTGAAGAAAGCTGTATTGACCTTGGGAGCAAAGAGATAATTTGGGGAAAATCATAGCAACACTTCAGTGATCATTCTAATATACCTTTCATTGTTATGAAAGAGCCTCTGTGGGAAATTGGTGATCTCATGATATGATTTCTGCACCTTTAGTTTCTAAAATGATACAATCTCATGGAATTTATGAAAGCTGGGGTCACAAACCCAGACATAATTTTAGGTTTAATAATCAGTTTAGGTTCCTCAGCATGCAAAAGTGAGAAAATCCCAACTGATTTTAAAGGTAGCAAGATTTTCTCTCTAAAACTCATGATACGATTGGCCTTTTAGTGAACATAAGTAAATCTAGGTACCAAGATGATCACCAGGACACACTGATGGTGAGTTTTGGCTCATGGTCAACAGTGCAGCACAATTCATAAGACCTCTTTAAAGAAAATGACACCAAAAGCAAGGCAAAAACACCCTAAAAGATCTTCTGTCTTGTGAGTCAATCCTACAAAATCCTTTTTGGTTTTACGTACCTTTGTTTTGGTTATTTTATTATCTACTGAACAATGACACTGACTCGAGAGGTCAACAGAGATAGCACAGGATTTTTCGACAATTGTTTCCAAGTTGAGGGCACTTTGCCTTCCCATCATTTACAAAGTAAGAAGATATTAACCAGACAGCTCAAATTTTATGCAGCCTGATTTATGCATCATGTGGATACCATGGAAGTCCAGAAAACATCTCAGACATAGCAGTCATCTGTGTTTACAAATTTAATAGATTATTTTCTGAGACCTCCGAATAAACCCTGTTAGATAAACAAGCTTGGTGATCATCAGCCATTCTTTCAGATACTTTGTCGAGTGGTGTGCCTTTTGGGTATCAGGAGACTAACTCTTGGTACTGTCTCTTGGCAAAAAGTTACTTTGTGATAGGGAGATTAAAAACAGTATCAGTTCCTACCAGGTACAGAAGACAGATTAGACATGGAAAACATTGTGCGATTATCTAGTCATGTGGCTAGAACATGTAGGTTGATCGCTAATTAGAATACCCTGTCATCTCAACACCAGACATCTCCCCTGGGCCTTGTCTGAGGTCAAAGACATTCTTCTATCAGATGCTTTCGGTCGTAAGTTTCTTCTTGAAGTTGACAGGAACATAAAAACGAGACAACATTAAATTTTTCATGAGAGAAATACTTATATTTTCAGAACACATAGCCCCTAATTAGAGTAAATTACTCCTGATGGAATAAGCGTTCTGCAAAAGCAGGAAAGAAACTGAATTTAATTTCCCAGTGCCATAAGGAGGTCTTGACTATTCAAAAACTGTCTCTAAATCTTGGAAGCCATGCTTTCAAGGGCTAAGCTAATAGAACTGAGCAGGAAATAAGCCTGATTAGCATTTTGTAAGTAATTTTGAGCACAAAAGATATATTTACAATAATAGCCAAGACTTATCATCTACAATTGAACTCAACACTGGCATAAAGGAAAAAAGTAAATTGAATCCATTAAAATGACATCAAATACATTATGATATTCATTTTCTTGTACACTGCTTATCACTTTTTAATTTTAAAAAATTGGATAGATATCTCCAGATCCTAATAAGGAGAATGGGTTAGCATTGATTTGGATGGCTTATGAAACATTTAGATATACATTATTCACTTCTTCTTGATTTGTAACAGCTTTCTCAAGGCCCCTGACTTTAATACAAGCTTGTCAATCGCTTCTGTCTATAATAAGGAGGCCTGGAGGGGTGTATTGTTTTTGGTTTTTTTTCCTAAACAATTTAAAAATATGACCTCTGGCTTTTTTCTAAAGAATTACTTTGCATCCTTCCACTTGGTGCAAGATAATCGAAGGAATTTTTGTGTTTAGAAACACATTGATAGCTCTCCATAAATGTACATCTAATAACCCTATTACTCACCAGGTTTGGAAAAGAAACGAGATTTTTTTATAGGGCTATGATTATAATCAAGGGAACAAATAATGCTTTTTAATAGAATTTTAATATAAGTTCCTCCCCCACTCCCCCTTTACACCATGTGCTAGAATATCTAAGTTTTCTCTGTCTTGGGTATTGGTGATACTTTAAAATCAAGACAACTCTGTGGGAGTTTAAAAAGCTTTCACTTTCTGTTGAGCACCTGTTCTCATCTTGAACTTTCAGAAGCAATGAGAAGTCAGTCTTTTTTTTTTTCTGGTTTTTTTAAATGTTCAGTTAGCCAGTATATAGTACATCATTAGTTTTTGATGTAATACTCAACGATTCATTGCTTATAATGACACCCAGTGCCCATCACCATACATGCCCTCCTTAATACCCATCCTCTGGTTACCCTCCCCAACCCCCTACCCTTCTGTACCCCTCACTTTGTTTCCCAGAGTCCAGAGTCTCTCAGGATTGTCTCCCTCTCTGATTTCTTCCCATTCAGTTTTCCTCTCCCTTCACCTGTGGTCCTCCATGCTATTCCTTATGTTCCACATATGAGTGAAAGCTGAGAAAGGTAATTATCATATGGTATCCTCTTTTCCTGGACCTATGGGGACGGATTTGCCATTTGCAGCTGCCTTTGCTGTGTCTTGTAGGTGTCTGTGATGGCCACTCTCTGAAGACTCACCTGCGCCTCTTGCCCGTATCTAAGGGTGATCTACAAAGTCTTATTTCTATCCACAAGCCACTCATTCTGCCGTTCTGATAAAGCCAGTAATTCGGTGAAATCTGTAGATGCAACCATACCATCCCGTAGAAACCCTAAATTAAAAAAGAATCTTATGCAGAAAAAAAAAAAAAATGATGGCTTTGGCAGAGACACTAACGTGTGTGGAAATTGAAATGAGTAAAGGAAAAGCCGTTATCACTTCGGTCACCAAGTGCTTTCACATATGTTAGCTGTCTGTCTTACAGAACCAGGCATCTTTGACTCCACAGGCCAGGTCCCAAATATTTGTTGCAGTTCCTGATGGTTTCTATGCCAACCGTAGATTATTGTATCCCACTGGAACTAATCCCTTCCTTTTCCAAACGACCAGGATGCTTTATTCATATCTCTTGTATGGTACTTACTCTGTGGGTTGCATTACAGTTATTTGTGTCTTATCTACTCTATTATAGACTATTAGGATAAGGAACTGGCTCATGGCTTTGTATACCCTTCAGTGACTTATTTACTGTGCAGGATCAATAAATGCCTGTTGATGGATCCATGGCTGCATTTGCACGTGCAGTTTTGACTCAAAGACAGGTAGACGGGTAGGTTAGCATTAAGGGTGCTTTAAGAACACCCTTTGCTTTTACCTGAAAGACTGCCAGGTGGGCTGGTTCTAAGATGAACATGTAGAATGTGGGTCAGAACCATTTTTTTTTTAAATTTTGTTCTATAAGCTTATCTGTGTATGTGATCTCTATATCCGATGTCCATCAGTAATTCATACCAGATTACTTTAATAGATAGCACATTACAAGTGTGTTTGTAGTTTCCAGCTATTCATTTTACTTAATTTTTTGTGGAGAAAAAGTTTGCTTATTCTTTTCCTCTTTTTTTTTTTAAGATTTTATTTATTTATTTGACAGAGAGAAACACAGCCAGAGAGGGAACACAAGCAGGGAGAGTGAGAGAGGGAGAAGCAAGCTTCCCACCGAGCACAGAGCCTGTTGCAGGGCTCGATCCCGGTTCTCTGGGATCATGACCTGAGCCAAAGGCAGTCGCTTAACCAAACGAGCCAACCAGGTGCCCCGAGACTCAGTTTCTTGATCACTTAGTGTCGTGTTTTTGTTTTTGTTTTCCTTTTGGCTTTGCATTTATTCACTTAATTGGAAACATTTAAAAATAAGGCAGAAGTCTAAAATCATTAGCTAGGTATGCATTCCTTGTTACCTAGATTTACCTCACTAGACTCTTTCATGTGAGTAAGACATGTTTAAAAATACAAAAGTGAGAACAAGACTAACATATGGATATAGTAGAAATACAAAGGCACCTGGGTGGCTCCGTTGGTTAAGTGTAGGCCTTCAGTTCAGGTCATGATCGCAGGGTCCTGGTATGGAGCCCCACATCGGACTCCCGGCTCAGTGGGAAGCCTGCTTCTCCCTTTACCACTCCCCCTGCTGTGTTCCTTCTCTTGTTGTGTTTTTGTCTGTCAAATAAATAAAATCTAAAAAAAGAAAAGAAAAGAAATACAAAGGGCTAGCAAAAAAAAATGAAAAATTAAAAAAAATTGAAGCATAAAAGTAACTTTAATTAACAAAAACTCACATTCTCAAGTGGCTATTAATGATCACACTACACTTATCTGCCCTAAACTTTAATGTTCATAGTGCACACTACTGTGTGTATTTTATTATTTAAAACTGTACTTAAAAGAGCCATCAGAAAAAGGCAGACCATGCTGATACCATGTTTAGTGTTTTATCCTACGAGCCAACTGCTAGTGAGTTATTTTTCCCTTTTTGTGTTTGTTTTTGTTGTTGTTTTGAGTTTAGGTGAGGTCACTTTATTTGGCTTTTATCCTCTGTATCTCTATTAACTTCTGAACCTCAGGAGAAGTTATCTCTAAATTGGCACCTGTGCCTCAGCCATACTGATTGTCCTTCTTCACAGCCTTTGATTCCTCAGAGAAAGATTTGCTAACCCAGGTCTCCCCCGTGCAGAAACACGGCACCGGTCATCAGCTGTTCAAGGCAATGAATTAGAACAGGTGAAGGACTCCAGAAATTTTGTCTCTACCCAACTTACTTAAAATTAGTTGTTTCTCGAAAACATATAACACCTTGTCCACCCATCATTAACACATATGCTAAACTATCCCCATGTTTTGAGAGACCATATATATAAATTACCCTTCAGCCTGGAATGAACATGGGCACAAGAGGCCCCAGCACCAACACTCAAACAGTTAGAGTGGTGGGCAGGAGGAAAGTGATAGCACTTTGAGAATCAGACCTTTATTCTTACCTAACCTTTTGTGCATTTTCTAAATATTATTTCATGAAGATATATGGATTCGATAATCAGGAAAAAGCTAAATTTTCTGTTATTATAGGCCTGAAATTAAACATGGGTCATATGTGATCTTTTTAATTCTCTTAATACTTATCTGTTTGTTTAAAAATTCATTTTACTATTTAGTTACACAGAGAATGAATTTGCAATAAGAAAATAAAAGACAAAACTAGGTACAATCAGCGTTTTTGACAAAAAATTTTGTATGTAAGATGCACGTGCTGTACAACAGTATTGGTATAGGTATCAAGAGACAGGTAGATAGAAAAGATTTCATATAACTCATTTTTCTGTAATCTTTCTTCACTCAACAACATATCACTAACTTCTTTGCATTTTCATAAATCAAAATCTAGTTTGTATAGTGGCTCTGAAAATCTATATAGTATTTCACTAATGAGATATGTGTTCATAAGCCACTCAGCCTTTTCCCTGTGAACTGGATAGTAAGGCTGTTTTCTGCTTGTTATTATCAAAAACAGCACTCTGATAATCACCCCTGCACAAACATGCTTGAATATATCTATGACCATTTCTTTAGGAAAAAATTTTTTAAATAAATTATTAAGTGTAAGATGTCAAAAATACATACTTCTCAAAGTGTTTAAGGTATGTTGTCATATTGCTTTTGGCAATGTATATCAGACTTTTTCCAATGCTGCTGATTCCAATTCCTTTCTATCTCCCAGTCTGTCCAAAAAGAGTCTTAATTTAGGTACACTTGGGTGGCTCAGTCGGATTGTGTCTGCCTCCAGTGAAGGGTCCTGGGATCCAGTCCCATGTCAGGCTCCCTACTCAGTGGGTAGCCCACTTCTCCCTTTCTTTCTGCCTGCCACTCCCCCTGCTGGTGCTCTCTCTCTCTCTGTCAAATAAATAAATAAAATCTTAAAAACAAGAAAGAAATATCTAAAGTAACCTATTCATGCTTCATTTGGTTGTAGTAGAGATTTAAAGTTGATATATTGGTTCTACTATTACGAGCAGTTTGCCCTCAATTTAAACCAATAGGTCTTTTTCTGGCCCTGGTAAAAATCAGGTCTTTTACATATTTACGCAATTATTCGCTGAACATGAGGCAACTGTTAGTTTATTTTTATTCTGAATTTTTTTCACTTGAAAATATTTTTCTAGGTCATTTAATTGGTTTGAAGTACTTCGGTACTTTAAGCAACTCTTATTTATTCATCAAATACATGGTTGTTCACTTCAGTTCTGTGTACTGTCCAAATTTGGTGAGCATTCTTTACATTTGATAGAAAGGCGATCGGGACATTCTGTTCCTAATTCCTGATCCAGTAGACAAGGCTGCTTTCTTGTCTAGCAGTCAGCTCCATCTAACATCAGTCCATCTAACATTGCTGTTAGCTGATATTTCTTCTACTCATCCACCGGGATTTCCTGATGCATGCTGTCAAAGGCCACGTGGAAATCAGTGTCTGGTGGGAAAAGGACTGGACAAAAATGTCAGAGACCTTGACTTTCGTTTAACTTCCTCTCTTCACTGACTGGTAATTTTCCTTCTGTTGCCATCTCTACAAGATAGGGCTTGCCTTGAGTTAGTTTTTCAATGATCTTTCAATTTAACAGTGGAACACCTCAGCCACTTCTTTTCCCCCCAAAACCCAGGATACAACTCTTTCATAGACGCAGCTTTCAGTGGCCATTATCTAAGTCCTTCTGGCTTCTCCTCAGTCAAGGACACCTGTCCACGTACAGCCCACATAAATTCCGGATGCTGAAACAGGAAGGTGGGCCCAATGATGGCGTGCATTCCATGCCTTTCACACGAAGACCAGACCACAGACACCATTTGTTCACTCCAATAATACCACTCTTCAGTAATACATTGAGTGACTACTTTGTGGCTTCTTCTGGACATCCACGTGTTTGCTGAATATGTTTTCCCCTCGATTTCTGGACTTGGGGTACACTTGAGGGATCTACTAAGCTGCCATTTTGCCCAGACTTCCTCTTCCGTTGTAACTCTTCACTGTGCTGCATGGTCCCCAGTCATAAGCCAAATAAGAAAATCAATCTCACATCTTGAAAAATCAAATTAAAATATCTTCATATAGCTTCTAGCTGATGGTAAAAGTGAAATTTATTACCAAAAGGCCATACGTTAGTTCTATGAATAGAACTAATAGAAGTTTCATAGAAGTTCTATGAATATTCTAATCCATAGTTACACCGGGCTCTGAAAGAATTCCAAAAAAGAAGTGCCATGCTTATTTAAGTAGTGGCCTCGTCATGGGATTAAGGTGTAAGTGACCCCCCAAGATAACTAATGCAAGCCAAATCATTTATTTTGTCAAATAAATTCCTTATTACTTTATAAATTCTCTACACATAAAGCTCATATATCTGACATATGTTCTGCAAACTGTTTTCCACACAGGTATTACATTCATGGAAAACTAAAAATTGTATAATAAAATAAATTTATGCTATGTTTATCGATAGGTGAAATAATTCTGATCAAGGCTGTAATAACACTGTTCCATATTTTGCCTTATATAACCCCCAGTTTGCTTGACCATTGGCTTTCATTCGTTGAAGACTGGTGATGGTTTTCCCCTCCTAAGAATACCATGATTCATTTGTAGCTTTGATTCACATTCACTGACAACACTTTTGTTGGTTGAGAAGAGGAAATGCCATCAAACATCACCAGTTTATATTAATGCATTAGTATTTGGGATTCTACGTAAAAATTCAAGTGGAAGCTCTGTTTTTTAAAGACAAGTATATAAAGCAATGTGTTATCTTGGTTTTCCATTTGAATGACCAGTTTTTGATTTATGATAATCTTATTCTGAAATTTGTGTTTTTCAGCTATCCTTAGGGCAATAATTTAGTTACCAAATGCATGTAGAGTGGTTTATAACCTTCATAATGGTGAGAGAAAGCACTTTCTCTTTTAAGGCATACTCTTCCACACCAACATCTCACTGCGAATATATATGTGTGTGTGTGTATGTATATATATATGTATGTATATATACATACATATATACATACATATATAATAATGTTCACAACAGAGTTTTTACTATGAGCCCTGCATGAATTTGAGGCTGTGCTATATAGTCATCTGTCAGGCTTTATGAGGTAAGTAGGTTACAGAAATAGAGGCACATTATAAACATTATGTTTCCTTGAGGAACCACTTTAGTCCGGCTATCGATGTGGGTAGACTCAAAAGGATTCTTTAAATTAAATGGGAGTCTTGCTTGGAAACCGATTCCAGTCAAGAGAGAAGCAATGGAAAATGTACTAATTTTTAGTCTTTTTCTTCCTTTGGTATTCCCCACCTCCCAGCAAGGTTTTAATGGCAAGTTTGTTTATAGAAACAGTGATGCTTTCCAGAATTGTTTAAATCAGACCATATCTTGCTTTCCTGCGAAACCAAAAAACTAATTTGGCCTGCACATGCCACCTTAAAGACAGTGTTATGGAAAAATAACCAACTTTCACTGTTCTGGAAGAAAGGATTCTCTATCACAATGTAACCACCCACAGGTACAATCTGGTTTTGACATTTGTGCTCAAACATTTTAGACCTTATCAAATGCTCTACGACCACTTTCAGAGGAGAAAATACTTCCCACTAAAATTATAAAACACCTCCCCTCCGCCCCCTGCCAGACATGGATAGGTATTGTATAGCGGAGAAAATGTTTAATCTATACAGACTTTTTCCACCTCTGAGTCAAGGTTTTTTTTATAGGACTAATACCCACAGAAGTTAAGTTTTGAATAAAACGCATTAAACCGTTTGAAAAAATAAAAGTCTGTGCTGTACTTTTCATCCCCAACCATGACTTATTTATTTTCCATCTGAGAGTTTGTACTTCTGAATCCTCCTTCCCTATTTTAACCCCACCCCACCCCCCACCCCTGGCAACCACATTTTTTTAATCCTCAGACTCAGATTATTTCCTGCTTATTTATGAAAATCAGGTGTCTAATATGAACTTCAACAAGCCAGAGGGGGAGAGTACAGCTCTAAGAAACTTTTGAAATATTTTTTCCCTAGAAATGGATTAAAAAATATGTAGTAGGAAAATGTATAGCTTTTTTTCCCCCAAGATTTTACTTTTTTATTTGCCAGAGAAAGGGAGAGAGCACAAGAATAAGGAACAGCAGACAGAGGGAGAATAATCTCCCCATAGAGCAAGGAACCTGACACAGGACTCAATCTCAGGACCGTGGGATCATGACATAAGCTGAAGGCAGACACCTAGCTCACTGAGCCACCCAGGCATCCCAAAAGCATGTGGTTTAATATGTCAATGTTATGGTCCAGTATCAGACTAATACCTATAGACATAATCACCATTTGAGTATCACAGAAGGCAGGGAAACCAATACTTTTTTACCCCGTTTTATACCTTATTGAGTTGATACTGAAAGAAACAAAATAATGCTTCCTGTTAGCCTCTTCTCTGAAGTTTCATTTCATATGGCTATCTACTTGCTCAGCCATCTGTAAAAATTGACAGAGTAATTGACAATATGAAATGAATCTTGGAAACTGCAAGAGAAATAAAAATAGACATAAAAATGTCTCTAGAAACCTAAATCTAGGTCTTTACTTAGAAATCACAGCTAATTATTGAGGCCATCAAAATGAGACTGGGTGTAAAAAAACAAAAATGAGACTGGGTAGAGTATGGGTTTAAGACTTCTCATTCTCGGGGCGCCTGGGTGGCTCAGTTGGTTAGGTAACTGCCTTTGGCTCAGGTCATGATCCCGGAGACCCGGGCTCCCTGCTCAGTGGGAAGCCTGCTTCTCCCTGTCTCACTACCCCTGCTTGTGTTCCCTCTCTGGCTGTGTTTCTCTCTGTCAAATAAATAAAATCCTTAAAAAAAAAAAATACTTCTCATTCTTTTTTTTTTAAAAAAAGAAGTATTTATTTGAGAGAGAGAGTGGGAGAGGGGCAGAGGGAGAGAATCTTTAAGCCAACTCCCCATTGAACACAGAGCTAGATTTAGGGCTTGATCCCACGACCCATGAGAGTATGACCCAAGCCAAAAACAAGAGTCTGTTGCTCAACTGACTGAGCCACCCAGGTGCCCCAAAACTTCTCATTCTTGTTTACAAAATTTCCTTACTGTTAAGGACTTTTTCCTTACTGTTAAGACTTCTTGTTTATAAAATGTCCTTAATGTTAAAGAGTTTAACTGTATTCCTTTTTAGCAAAACCATGTTTTCTTATTTAAAAAGCACACAAAAGGGGCACCTGGGTGGCTCAGTTGGTTAAGCATCTGCCTTCAGCTCAGGTCCTGATCCCAGGGTCCTGGGATTGAGCCTCCCATCAGGCTCCCTGCTCAGGGGAAGCCTGCTTCTTCCTCTCCCTGCTGCTGCCCCTGCTTGTGTTTGTTTTCTCTCTCTTTCAAATAAATAAATAAAGTCTTTTTAAAAAAGAAATTAAGGGAGGCCTGGGCAGCTCAGTCAATTAAGCGGCTGCCTTAGGCTTAGGTCATGATTCCAGGGTCCTGGGATCTAGTCCCACGTCAGGCTCCTGCTCAGGGGGAGTCTGCTTATCCCTCTGCCTGCCGTGCCTGCCATTCCCCCTCCTTGTGCTCTCACTCTCTGATAAATAAGTAAAGAAATAATCTTGAAAAAATAAAAAAAAAATTTTTTAATTTAAAAAATAAAAGCACATGGAAGTTTACAATGTAGCCCTAGTATATCTCAGTGAATACAGGATTTAAAAGTGTAACCTCTTCAGCTTCACAGCTGAATTTTACATTCATTTTTCTCATACATGTCAAAAGCATATACTCATGTGTTCCAGACTGAATATGTTATTATATGGTGCAGCATCTGCGGTGACTCTTTCAGGACTCACAATGTTATTTATGTGACACGAGACAACTCTTCCTTGCAGGAAGAGATTTTACTGTCAGATGACTGACTGCTTTTGTGGGAGAAAATTGTGGTTTCCTCAGAAAATGCTTAATAGTCTACCTTGCCAAAAATTCCCTATTATTCTCTTTTTTAAAAAAATATTTTATTTATTTATTGAGAGAGAGAGAGAGTGAGAGACAGCATGAGAGGGGAGAAGGTCAGAGGAAGAAGCAGACTCCCCGTGGAGCTGGGAGCCCGATGCAGGCCTAGATTCTGGGACTCCAGGATCATGACCTGAGCCGAAGGCAGTGGTTTAACCCACTGAGCCACCCAGGTGCCCCTCCCTATTATTCTCTTAAAGGATTTTTCCTCCACAGATTTAATTAACTTTTTCCTATTTCCAATGTCTATCCTCGCTTTGCTTTCACTAATATAATCTAAAACTCCAGTGGACTTTTCAAAAAAATAAGAGGGATACAACAAATGTAAATAAGCAAAATGTTGTTTGGAAGGAGTTTTCTATTATCAAGAAATATTCTTCATTAATTTACTATGATTACACACCCCCAAAAATTCTAAGACTGGAAGATTGTCTTTCTTGACCTCTAAAATTAAATGAATATTGAGAGATTAGTCACTATCTTATTGAATCATATGGTCTTGTTTCCTAATGATGATCTGAATTTGAGTTCAGAATGTTCTTTTATTCATCCAGCCTTTATTTTACTTATTGATTACTGTCTTGGCACTAGGGATCCAGCAGTGAAGAAGACGACAGAATTCCTGCCCCTATGGGCTTAGAGTCTAGGAAAAATTCATAAATGAATGATCATAAATGTAATCATGTTATAAAAAGGAAAGTGGCACGTGTTAGGAAAACATATGAGTCAAGAGTCCTGTACTTGCCTTGGCGATCTTTCCTTGAAGGCTAGGTGGATAAAATTCTGTGTGAAGTCTGTTTTGGTCTAATGCATGAGAGGAGACTAGCCCTGAAACTAAACAAATGGATCAGCAGACTGTCCAGTGTGACTTAAGAGTTACCAAAACCAGCAAAAATATCCAAATCAATTTCCAAACGTTATGAGTGCTTTTTCTAAATCTCTAGAGTGTCTTTGTTTTTGTTCTTAAGACAGTGAAATCTGTCCTTTAAATGTTATCTGGGAGACATTTTCCTAGGCTATAAACCAGTAGAATTGAATAGGTTGTAAAGAAAGGTGGCCAAGTGTTATGTAAAACAGAGTGGGATTAGGCAGGACAACAGAGCAGTTGCGGAGACAGTCTAGGTGAATCCTTTGTGTGTTTACAAGGTGTTTACAAAGTGTGTTTATAAGGAAGGAGGTTTTATGCGTGGGTACGACACCATAAACATTTCTAGAGGCAGATTTCAGTGGTATGTATTTCAGTAATATACACATATATGCGTATGTATGTTATATGCTGTATATATGTATAGTTTGTTTCTTATCTCTCACATCCATCATATACTTTGTCATCACCTATGTTTCCCAGATTCAAATTGCATTATAACCATGGTCTTTCATCAGCTCCTTTTGGTGGGGACAGATTAAGTTTGAGAATCCTGAAACCCATTTATAGTGAGAAACAGGCAAGTTTGGGGCAAGTTCCAGCCATATAAGAATTTGTCTATGATTCCATTTTATCAATTTAGATCAAGTTTTCATTGTGGCAGTCTAGGGGAGTTTGGCAACAGATTCCTAAACAATTGGCTTCCAAATCCTTTAGGACTTCAACGTTGCTGTTGTATTCATTATACTGAATAAAAGTAAGTCTCTTGTACCATGTTTCTTTACCCCTTTGGGAAATAACATGTTCCCTTAACCTTCCTGACATAATTTCTGTGCTTTGATGACTTCTGGGCAACTAGTCAGATTCATTCCTTTACTGTCAGTCAGTCAACCATTTAATAATTCTTTCTTCCATTCAACCCATAATTTAGAGCACTAAATATTCATTGTGTTCAGAGCCGTGTGAAAAGTACTTCCTAGGGCTCCTAACACGATCTTGCCAACTTGCAGGCTAATAAGACATGTTTGACAAGAAAGTTAAGTAACAACAGAAGAGTGCACTAATTATAGAAGTCAGAATGAGAGTGACTTGGATTGAGTAGCCAAGATCACCGTGACTTGGAGTGGTCAAAAACAAAAGTTGGACTTGGAAATAAGCTAATTCTTGAAGGATGGGTGAGTTTGAGTTCTACAGAGAGGACGGAGAGGAAATTGCAAAGAGGGAGAAAAATGTGCAGCTAAACTTGAGTTGGGCATATCCAGGAAACAGGGATATAAACAAATATGGCATAGATTGCCTGGAATACATTAGATGTCTAATGAGAATGAATAAACGCATGTATGTAAACAGGAACTAGAAGAAAGTTTGAAAAGAGGAATGGTTGGCAGTAAAATTTTAACTGAAGATGATTTCATAAACAACATGATTGTTGGAAAACTGTAAGATAATAAAAAGGCCCAAAGAGGTCATTTCTCATGCAACTCCAAATAAGCAGTTGCATTTTCATTTATTTGTGTCTGCCAAGGCCTTGGAGGAAATGAAAAGATCAAATTATTTGTCTAGTGAATATAAATAGTAGGACAACATGTGTTAATTAAGGAATGTGGATCAGGCAACTGTGCTTCAAAGACAAGTTTCTGATTATATGGAATTTCCAGGTTAATCAAGAAGTTCAGAAAATAACTAATTCAAAAATTTTGTAGGTTAAATAGGGTCACCAGTCTCTCACAGTTACGCTAATGTACTGGTTTTACTTCTGAAAATAATTTGTGTAGTCGTACAAACATCTCTACCTTTGACTGTGTATCTGAGTTATCAGTGAAATTTGTATCCTAATTTTCCTTTATCTTCCTGAACTATCTGTAGGATTTAATTACTACTTCTTATTTTAAGTGATTAAAGAATCTTCAGTGGCCAATTAAAAATCATTGTTACATTAGCTTTCATACTTGAAAATGAATGGACTCATGAATCATAATTAAGGCTTGCTGTTTGTGCCACATAAAAGCCAAACATTTAGTTGGCTTCTTCCATATCTATTTTAGATGCTCCAGTGATTGATTCACGTTTCATCTCCCTCACAATTTAACTCAGATTTCTAGGCTCTCTTTCTACCGTTGAGTCTCTAGGGATGTGAAATACTTTGGTCATAAGACAAAAATGATATGGAAACACATAAAAACACAGAATAAAACACATGAAAACACAGTATACACATGTTGTTTGTACCCCTGCCATCACATAACAACTCTTACAAAAGGAAATGAGCAGATGTTTAAAAATAGAGATTTGATAAACTTTGTATTCCTCCCTAATCTTCACATTTTCACATTTTTCTGCGGCTCTTTGATCTGAGTGAGAGAGGTGTGGTCATAACTTATTTATTCAGAAGTACTATTCTGATTTTCCACACAAAGGTTTTATTTACAGAAAGGTTATAATATTTGATAAAACTTGGATACCGTATAAAGAGAAATGCAAAAGAGGTATCAGTATGCCAAAAATATTAAGAGCACATAAAGATGGCATAGGAAAAATAAACCAAAGATTTTTAAAATCCAGTGTAAGCTGGATTATAGTGAGCAAAGTCAGAAAGGAATCCCCATTGGGGAACTACGATAGTATTTTAAAAGGAAGAAATCTCATATGTACCACTGGTATTCATCAGATCAGGCCCAGCTGTTCTAGTCCACAGTTCTTGGTCATAGCTAATAGAAAAAGTTCTTCCTGGCCTCTTTTTCTAAAACACCTCTTCCAAATATTCATTGATAAAAGAAAAGAAATGTGTCTTTCCTTAGATGTCTACGCATATTTTTTTTCAATTTTAAAAATTAAAATGATCAGTGGACTAACTGACCAACCACATCAGAGACATTGTCGGTAGTAAGGACCCCAATTTTTATTTCTTTACTTAGAAGTCCAACTAGTGAATCAACTGAAGTACATACTCTCCTACCAAAAGGAAAAAAAAAAAAAAAGTACTAAAATCATTTGTTTGCAAACTGTGGTGAGAAACAAAAAAGAAAAAAGAATCCACATGTTTCTAACTATTTCTTCCTTTGGACTTTACTAAGTATTTGTAAGAATTTACTAAGTATTTGTAAGAATTATGCTTCTTCTTTATAACTACACTTTTTTTTTCTAAAGTGAAATTTTCTTTTTCATAAAATTCAAAAGATCATTTTAAGGTTAAGGGTGGAAAGTAGAGCAAAACCATTGAGGACAGACTTATTTTAAAAATATATCTTGATGGGGCGCCTGGGTGGCTCAGTTGGTTAAGCAACTGCCTTCGACTCAGGTCATGATCCCGGAAACCTGGGATTGAGTCCCACATCGGGCTCTCTGCTCGGCGGGAAGCCTGCTTCTCCCTCTCTCACTCCCTCTGCTTGTGTTCCCTCTCTGGCTGTGTTTCTCTCTGTCAAATAAATAAAATCTTAAAATATAGATATAGATATAGATATAGATATAGATATAGATATAGATATAGATATAGATATAGATATCTATCTATCTCTTGGATGGGGGATGCTTGGGGGGGATGCCTGAGTGGCTCAGTTGGTTAAGCGACTGTTTTCGGCTCAGGTCATGATCCCGGAGTCCCGGGATCGAGCCCTGCATTGGGCTCCCTGCTGGACTGCTGAACGGGAAGCCTGCTTCTCCCTCTCTCACTCCCCCTGCTTGTGTTCCCTCTCTAGCTGTGTTTCTCTCGGTCAAATAAATAAATGAAATCTTAAAAAAATAAAATTAAATAAATAAAAATATATCTTGGGGCACCTGGGTGGCTCAGTCAGTTGGGTGTCCGACTCTCAATTTCGGTTCAGGTCATAATCTCGGAGTCATGAGGCAAAGCCCTGCCATGCTCAGTGAAGGGTCTTCATGAGATTCTCTCTCTCTCTGTTCCTTCCCCCACTCGCACACTGTGTCTCTCTAAAATAAATAAAATCTTTAAAAATATATATTTCAGTCTTTCTTTTTTCTTGGTTCACTTTGTTAAAATTTTATTTATTTATTCAACAAGGAGAAACACAGCTAGAGAGGGAATACAAGCAGGGGGAGTGAGAGAGGGAGAAGCAGGCTTCCTGCCGAACAGGGAGTCTGATGCGGGACTCAATCCCAGGACTCTGGGATCATGACCTGAGCCAAAGGCAGATGCTTAATGACTAGCCACCCAGGAGCCCCCCCCTTTTTTTCCTTTTACACTTCATTTGTTCCCAGACCAATCCCTTACAAAGTCTAAATCATCTGAATGAACGTTTGGTAGGTCAAAAGCCCTCTTACCATGGAAGAACAAGCTATAACCCTTTGTTTTGTTCTTTTCAGTAGACCAAACATCTTCTCTGTTCTTTCTCCTCCTATACCACCCCCAGAGTTTTGACCAATATTGCTATATAACTCTTACTTCCACCTAATCTTCCTAACCAGTAATTGTTCTCCTTTGGGTTTTCTAAACCATCCCTTCATTATATCGCTACCCTGCCCAGGAATTTCCAAAAGCATCCATCCAACAGCTTGCAGCAATGTCAATGGAAAATTCCAGGATATGTTTTTTAACATTCCAATATTCTGAAATATGTTTGTCATATTTCTCCCTCCATATGTTTGCCCAGGCTATTTCCTATAACCTACACTTTGAAAGCAAGAACGTTCTGTGTTTGAATTTCTGTTCCTTCACTTGAACAAATGACCTCAATGAGTCTCTCCTGCTCATCCCTAAAAATGGAGAAAAATATTAATACAAACCTTAATTTGCTGTCTGGGTTCATGGAGATAAGGCATATAAGTCCTCAGGACAGGGTTTGAACATAATGAGTTTTCCACAAACAGTGGCTATTGCATGCCCTCTAGTACTCTCTCTTCCAGCAACCATTTTTTAGAAACCCTGCCCATCTTTTAAATCAAGTTCATTTCCTACATTCTCCATGAGCCTTTATGTAATCAGTTATTAGAAACATTCATTTGGCTCCTGCATTGTCTTTCCCTATGTATAGCATCATCCCTCCCAAGTAAATCGTGAAGAAGAACACATCCTATCCGTTAGCACTATGTTTTGCACATTTTGTGTTGATTAATAGTTTAAAGTGATACTTGTCATAACAATGTATCGGGATTGTCCAAGCAGAGAATGTGGATGACAGCAGGCTACCCAAACAGCTAACAGCTGTTACAGGATGAGCTTAAGTGCAATGACCAGAGGAGGTTTATACAAACTACCTCAGAAAATGGAGCATAACCATGGAATCCTGGGAAATCATCCCATCTGACAGATCACAGTGGTACACAGTAAGCAGAAAGGACATGGCTCATTTTAAACAAAGACATCAGGTAGATTATGAAGTTAAGAGTAGAATTGTAGATAGAAACAAACCTTGCAAAGAGCAACAGCAGCTACAAAGAAAAGGGCATCTTTGTGGGAACTTATTGTGGTAAAGGATGCTGGTCACAGATGGTCAGAAGCCACATCTACACCCCAAAGGGCTACTGCCTTAGTGATGTGGTCATCCGCAAGGACTAGAAGATCGTGCACAATGATAGCCTATCAGAAATAGTCAGAAATAGGGAAAATATGCTTTTTTGGGGGGAATGATCTAATAAAAGTATGACACTCTTTGGGATGGTAATGCATTTTTTTAACTAGCAAAATTTTAATGTCATTGTTATCTTTATTTTTAGAATTGTGGTAGTTTTTTTCTAAGAATTCATCGTTTGGTCTCCAATTTATGAGGGAAAAACTACTCCCCCCCTTCACATTGTAGCACATAGAGAAGTGATTTCATAGTGGAAAAAAACGGTGCTGAAATTCACAAAGAGGGGCGCCTGGGTGGCTCAGTTGGTTAACCGACTGCCTTCGGCTCAGGTCATGATCCTGGAGACCCAGGATCGAGCCCCACATCGGGCTCTCTGCTCAGCCGGAAGCCCGCTTCTCCCTCTCTCACTCCCCCTGCTTGTGTTTCCTCTCTCGCTGTGTTTCTCTCTGTCAAATAAATAAAATCTTAAGAAAAAAAAAAAGAAAGAAAGTCACAAGGAACTGGATTCAAACCATAGTTTTGCCTCTTGTCAAATAGTTTTAGATAAGTGGGATAACGGTAATAATCTTTCCATGAAGCCTTAAATAAGCAGAAAGAGACCTAGACAAAGAGAAGAATACAGAGTGAAAGACCAAAATAAAGAACCAAAAAGTTTTATGAATAATCTCACCCACAAACTTTGATTTTGTAAATCATACTTTATTCCTCTGGTAGATATCAGAAAATTAAAAATCAATGAATCTTAGAATAAATACTTACTTTGAGTTCTCTGATAGTACTTGAGAGACATGTTACTATTAGAAAACTTTGGTTGCAAGCAATAGAAACCAATTTTTTAGCTTCAACAGACAAAAGGGGAACTTATTGTAAGGATGCAGGGGTAAAGAATGCAGCGGGGCAAGAATGCAGCCTGACTCCTGAGACAAATACAAAGAGCACTGCCTCTCTCATGCTTGCTTTCTCTCTCCCTGCTTCCCTCTGTACCAACCCCCACTTCTTGTCCTTGGTTTTGGCAGAGTGTCTTTCTCAGCTACTCAGTTCATCTACTGGAAAATGCCATGCCTCCAGGTTTAGCATCTTCTGTCTGCAGGAGACCAGCCTCTAAAACAATTGGAACCTTCCAGGTCCAATTCCAGACTCAGAAAAGGATCTCCAATTTGCCAGATCTTTACCACGTATAATGACCAGCTGGTGTTGAATAAATGATAGTGATGAAAGAAATGCTAGTGACACTGTATTTCGAAGATCTGTTCATCGTCTCATTTGCTACTCCCATGGCCTAAATCCAACACCTAACAAGATTTCATTGAAATTATCACCGTGTGTAAAATACAGTTTTCCATAAATAATAGCATTTTTCATTGAACATGACATTACCAGATATTTAAGGCAGCTGAGTCACCATATTGATGTCTTCTTTATATAGAGAAGCATCTAGATTAAATTTATGGGTAAAAAATGGAAAATACAGAGGGAGAGAATGTGTATTTGAACAACTTACACTTCCAACCCAACCTTTTATCCACTTTAAGTATCTTTTTCCCCAGCATGAGACTCTCCATTTAGCGGTCACTCGCCACCTAGATACCAACATAGTGGTGGATTAACTCTGGGAGTGAGAAAATGAAGGATTACTTAGTTGCTTTAAAAAAAAAAAATCAAAGAGCCGATTTTAATAAGGACTTTTTTTTTCTGACTAGGAGATATGTATGAGCACTCTCCACCCCTCTTTTAATTAACTAGTTGATTTATTCTGAGTGACTGTCAGAATTTATATCCAAATGCATGTTTATTAGACATAAACATATCGATATGAAAACAAGAGTGAACTTCTCAATTCTGTCACAGTGATTAAGTGAGAGTACAGACAGGGCACATTTATAAAAATAGTTAGATAATACCTTTTTTTTTTTTTAAGATTTTATTTATTTATTTGACAGAGAGAAACACAGCCAGAGAGGGAACACAAGCAGGGGGAGTGAGAGAGGGAGAAGCAGGCTTCCCGCCGAGCAGGGAGCCCGATGTGGGGCTCGATCCCGGATCTCCAGGATCATGACCTGAGCGGAAGGCAGAGGCTTAACCACTGAGCCACCCAGGCGCCCCTTAGATAATACCTTCTTAGAAGAAAATAAAAATCTACAAATTTCTTGAAGGAAATTGAGGACTTGAAATGATAGGGAAGATCTACAGCCCTCCAATTAGTAGGAAGAATGCCTTCAAAAAGAAATGTACATGGAGACATGATATCCTTTATTATATGTAAAATTTTTTAATAGTAATATTCACAAACCAAAAAGTCTTTCATTGTTCTAACACTTCATTGATCTAGCAATCTTGTTGACATAATATGTGGCAAAAATAGAATTTTTCTCCTCCATTTTCCTTGGCATGGAGAGGGTGTTTTTTAGGATTTTGTCTAATTTTGGTTTACCACCTAACTTTAAAGACACTGGATCTGTGCTTCTTAATCACTTGTTGTTATAAAAGTGTCTTGTTTTGAACAATTTTCATCAGTCTGGAAACTTCTATGGTTGGAATCTTTATCAAATAATACTAAGATACTGAATTTTTTATCTTCATTAAGATTGATTAATGAAGAGGTAGAGTTAATAATTGATTCAAGGTTACTCAGGAAGGGAGAGATAGAGCTAGACCTCTAAGGTTGTAACTCTATTTAGTAACTTCATCAGACTAATAAGACCAGATAAATTTACTTGCCTACAGAAAAATAATCAATATCAGAGTTAAGAAACAATAATTTGCAGCTTGATATCTTTGTAGGGCAGCAGTTCCTTCCCAAATGTAGGTTTGTAAGAGTACAGATGTCTTTATTGCCCTCGAGGAGAAACAAAGCATTTCTCAGGAGGCAAAGATAGGCTGTAGGGAATGAAAATGTTACTTAAAAAAAGGAAAAAAAGAGAATCGTATGACCCAGGAAGACTTTCTCCATAAAGATTAGCCATTTTAAAAGTTTTATCACAGCAGTTCGCAGCCACAAAGATTTCTGCCTAAAGGTAAAGGAAGTTTAACCAAGAATGACCAATAGTTCAGCCAATAACTCAGATTAAAAGAGAAAGGAATAAATTGCAGGCTTCATAAATGCTTTCAGTATGTCAAGGTCAGATAAGGACAAGGGTCTGAATAGAAATGATTTTAGAACTCTGCGACTAGTTATGATACTATGTGATTAGAGCACAGATGAGGCCCTTTACTGCATTTTGGAAGTGACAGATCATGTCCTGATGAAACTGCAGAGTCCCAGGATGATTCGGTGAATAAATCTACAGCCAGTGTGAAATCCAGCCTGAGAAGCAACTGTCGCACCACGGTTTCCCTTTGTGTTTGTAGCATTTTCACTGGTTTCTTGTTGGTAGTAATAAAACATGGCGATGGAAATGGCCGTGCTCCTACCTCGCTGCTTCCTGTGCTTTGGTTCACTTCTTATCTCTACCTGAGACATATATTTGTATATCTTTCCTGCTAGAATAAAAACACAAAGGCAAGCACCTGTGTGTGTCTTGTCCAGAGCCTAGAACTGTGCCTGGGACAAAACAAATATTTGCCAAATGGCAGTGTGACACTTGTATTTTTTTTAGAGAACCAGAAGTGTGTGGAGCCTTTGGCCAAGAAAATGCTAGAATAATAAAAGCAGGACGTATTCAAAAACAAAACATAAACTGTAATGTTGACCCTGTTCTGAAAGCCAGTTGTTGAGTGTTCTGCAAGGATGAATTAAATCCGTTTCGTAAAATATTGTGGACTGGAGACATGGAGAAAATAAGAAAAACATAGTGATAATCATAGTGAAAGGGCAGAAGAGAGCCCTGCAGTTATTAGTTCCAAGAGAAAAAGTAACTATTAAGAAAAGCCTCTGTGGAAATTACTCTAGAGAAAGAAACGAGAAAACTATGAGTAACAAATGGGACTTTCCTGCCAACCTAGCTCTCACAAGGAAAGTTCACCGTTATCATTCTGTCTGATCAAGTCCTGTTTGAAAGGCTGACCCCTCTTAAGGAAGCCTTAGTTATGGCCTCAGGGCCCTTTGATTTGACTCATAATTGAGTGCTCAGATAGATTGAATGGAAGTGAAAGCATTTTAGGAAGGAAATTCTCCAAGTCAAACTTCTTAACCTTCAGTTTAGAAGTAGCTTTACACATCAAGTGTCTTTCATGTTGTCTTTCTGGTGCTGCTCTGTTTCTGTTTTCTAAAAGAGGTTATCTTTGCTTTGTGTAGAATCCCTCTCACTCACCAACCCCATCTCCAGTTGTATCTCCCACCCCCTGGCCTATCCCAGGTGGCCATACTGTGGCTTTTACTGAACTTCCTGAATGTGTCCCTTTGATGAGGAACCCGGGGACAGAATCAAAGACAAAGCTAGAGGGGAATTTTTCTAGCTGGCCTATGTGTGAGTGTTTGCAGTTTTGTCGGGGGCAGAGGGTGGTCAGAAGAAGGAACTGGAGGCTAGATCTAGTAGAGCACTGATCGCACCTCTATGGGAATCAGCTGGGATATTTTTGTCCTTGACCTATCACCCCTGCCTCTGCACCTAGACTGGTCTCAGCGGCCAGTTTGGTGTTGTGGTCCCAAACAGCTGAGCTGATGGAAAATATAAGATAGTCCAGCCTCCTAGAACGTTCCTGGTGTGTCAGGTGAAGGTGAGGCTGGGCCTCCCAAAGCTCTTGCCTCCTGCCCTTAATCCAGTCAGCACTAAACAGATCACTTTCACGGACAGAATCAGTGAATTTTAATGAATTATTCAGAAATGTTCTTTTGTTTTCAGGTAAGATAAGCTTGGTTTCATAGAGGATATGCAGGCCCCAAGGGCTTCCCACAGTACTATGTATCAGAGTTCTCATAACCAAAAGCAATATGTGCATTTCCTGTTCCTGCAATTCAACCCCATACTATATCCCCAAATACTCCAGACACTCAGACATGGCCTTCTTGGAAGGCAGAAAAGCAGGGTTGCCTCTGAGAGGTGATTTGATGGAGAGTGTGAAAGTGCTCTATTTTCTACTCAAAAATCTTCTTGACTTTTAATGAAAAGCCTAGCAAAGGATAGGTGGAAGGTCTTCACTTCTATGTAAATGGGGACAGAGTTTAGGGATGTTCAAGGACACGGTCCACATGGGTTCATTGTAGAGCCTCCTCTGAGGAAAATCCAGAACCATCAGAAAAGCAGTGAGACCTCCTTCCCAGAGAATCTGCTTGGCAACCGCAGGTCTCACACATGCATCAGCCAAACCCAACACGGGCCGAGGCTGGACAGCCACACCTTCAGAAAATTGTCCACTTGCTAAAATGTATTTGTCGCCCCCGAATTGATACTCACAAATTGTGCAGTTGTGCAGACTTAGAGCAGTGAGAACTGTGAGTCACCCACATTCCCAGCTGAGGTTGAACAAGGTGATGCTCTTCTTTGTCGTTTTAGTCCTTGTGGAGCTGAGCAGAGGATAGAGGAGCATGGGCACAGCAGGTAGAGTGAGAATCTGGCTCTGC
>PITA01001594.1:130191-162782 GCA_004023965.1 Spilogale gracilis
GAGAGAGAGAGAGAGAGAGAGAGAGAGAGAGAGAGAGAGAGAATGTGTGCATATTTATTTTTGCCTCTTTGGCCAATTAAAAGCATAGTATTCCTAAATACAAAGATACATGACATGATACTAAGATACCAAGAGCAGCCTATCCTCCTGGAGATGTTGGAAAGGCTTCCTGCTGAGATAACATTCAGCGGGGTCTTGAAGGATGAGTAGGAGCTCAAAAGAGGAAAGAGTGTGAACATGGGCTTTGGTTATCAGAGAGTGGTGGCGTCAAATCAAGGCTTACTAATTTGTATGATCTCGGACATCTCACTTGAACTCTATGACTGTTAGCCCACCGCACGTGTCTTTCAGTGTTCTAAAAATTGAATGATGTAATGTTTCTCAAGTGCCTATTACATTTAACTAGTAATAACTAGTTGAACGATGTTAGAAGCTGAATAAATGGCTATTGATACTAACTTTAGCAGAAAGGGAATAAAAAGCCCAGAGGTATATGCACAAAAGCCCAGAGGTGCTCATCCTAATGTGCAGTGATCCTCTGAACGCGGAGGGTATCAGAGGCAGTGTGGGAGATGATGCAGGAAGATGGGCACCATCCAATCCAGATCACAAAGATAAGTGCTCAGCTTGCTGTAATGTGAGCTTTATTTGCAGTTCATGGAGAGCCTGTGAATGATGTGTCTATTAATTACTGCACAGTCATTCTTAGACATGCATTAAACCTCTTTTAGATAATAGTATATTGGTATACAGAAATATTCTACCATTATTCTTTACTATTTCGGAAGTGCCTTCCCTCCAATTAGTTCAAATTAATGAGATTTTGCTTGGAATATTTACAACAAAGCATTTGTACATTGGTTTCTTTTTAAATGAGTTCCTTTTCAGCCCTAAATGTTCTTATGATTCTGGGAAGATAAAATATGGCAGATGGGTTTTTCTGTTTTGTTCAAAACCATTTTTAAAATTCTTGCTCTTAATCAAGTAGTCTCCTAAAGTTGCCATAACAAATTTTCACAAACTGCGTGGCTTAAAACAATAGATTTTTTTTTTCTGGAAAACAGTAGTTTGACATCAAGGTATCAGCAGGGTGAGCTCCTTCTGGAACTTCTGAGGGAGACTCTGTCCCATGCCTTGTCTTCCACTGGCTCTCAGTAACCCTGGGTATTCTTTGGCTTGTGGCTATACCTCTTCAATCTCTACCTCTGTCCTCGTAAGGCCCTTCTCCCCTCTCATTTCTCCTGTAAGAACACAAGCCATTGGGGCCCACTTTAAGTACAGGAGGATCTCATCCTAAGAACATTTTTGAAAATCCATCTTTAAACTGAGGCATTTTTCTCTCATTGCATTTGTCTTCTGTCTGGAATGGGCATCTCTAATTTCAAGTACTAAAGTTTCTAGTTTTTCTTGTGTAACAAAATCTGTGAGTATTGAATGATTATACTTTTTTTTTCCAATTTTTAAACTTGCCACTTCTCTCTTTCTTCTTTTTTTGGTGGGGGGGCAAAGGGAAAGTGCGGTAGGGATATTTTCTTCCCACTGGAAAAGGAGGGAATGGTGACAACCTTTAGTCATTCACAGTGATTCATTCTTGAAGGGTTGAAGGGTTAACCATCTGCCATGGTAGAGCTCCAAGATTTTTGCAAATTCAGACTGAGGACCCCTCCCCTCAAAGAAAACAAAGGAAGGGACATCCGGATGTCAGTTGTCAGGGTTTACTGTGCTGTTTCTTCCTTGTCTGCTTTAGGCTCCCCACACATTTCATTCCTAGATTTCCCTCTTCATTCTATAAACACCATTTGGCTGCACTATTCAGCTTCATATTTAATTTCACTGTTTCACTTTATAATTGATTTGTATTGTAAGTTTTAAAAAAATCTTTCTCATTAGTTTTTAAATTCCTAAAATAGAGAAACTACATTTCTCTTTGACTTCTTTTATCCTTATTGTGATTCCTGGTAGCTATTTGGCAAGCCCCTTATTCAGTTCATTAAAGATCAAAATTGATTTTAAAATTTCTTGTAGGCCTCACTTCCAAAAAAAGCACTGGCCTCTGTCTTATTAGGAGGCCAGTTTATCACACGCTATCAAAGCCGTGTTTCCTTTACTCTTACTTAACTAATAAGCAGCAAGAAGAGTAAAGATAAACCAGGATAAAAGAGATATAAATAAGTAAACAGTCAGAGGGTAGGAAGAACACGGATAGAGGAAGGAAGGAAGGAAGGAAGGAAGGAAGGAAGGAAGGAAGGAAGGAAGGGAGGGAGGAAGGGAGGGAGGAAGGAGAGAGAGAGAGAGAGAGAGAAAGAAAGGAAGGAAGGAGAGAGAGAGAGAGAGAGAGAAAGGAAGAAAGGAAGGAAGGAAGGAAGGAAGGAAGGAAGGAAGGAAGGAAGGAAGGAAGGAAGGAAGGAAGAATTAAATAATTTATAAGATTAGAAGACAAAAATTCCGCAACTCAATGGAGAAAGTCAACTGTGTATTAACCACAAGGAACTTAGAACCTCTAACCAATATGGCAATCATGTATCTTTTTGCGATTTTTTGTTGTTGTTGTTGTTTTATTGAGGTATAATTAACAAATAAAATTGGACGTTTCGGACAAATAAAATGACAGATTTAAGAGATACAACATGATAATTTGATATATGTATACGTTGTAAATTAACTTGATCAATTTAACTAACATATCCATCACATCCCTTATTTACTTTCTTTTTCTGGGAAAACAAAGTTTAAGTTCTACTCTATTGGCAAATTTCAATTACATAATAAGATATTACAAACTGAAGTCACGAGGTTACACAGTAGGTCCCCAGACTAATCGTGTACCCTTTTACCAACTTCTCCCTATTTCCCCCAACCCAGAGTCCTAAAAACCACCATTCTACCATCCTACTCTTTGTTTCTATTATTTCAACTTTAAAAAAAAAATTCTACATATAAATGATATCATGCAGTAGTATATATCTTTCTCTCTCTAACTTATTTCACTTAACATATTCTAAGTTCATCCATGCTGTCACAGATATTAGGATTTTTTTAAAATAATATTTCAGTGAACAAGGGAGCACAGATATCTCCTCAAGATAATGATTTCATTTCCTTTGGATACATGCCCAGAAATGGGATCATTGGATCATATAGTTCTGATAGTTCTATCTTTAATTTTTTGGAGGAACCTCTATACTGTTATCCACAGTGGCTGCACCAATTTACATTCTTACCAGCCAGTGCACAAGGGTTCACTTTTCTCTGCTTCTTGCCAGCATTTGTTATCTCTTGTCTCCTTGATACTAGACATATTAGCAGGTGTGAGATGATATCTCATTATGGTTTTGATTTGCATTTCCCTTATGTTCTGTGATACGGAGCACTTTTCCTTGTACCTATTAGCCATTTGTATGTCTTTGGGGAAAAAAAATGTCTATTCAGATCCTTTGCTTACAGGAAATGCTTTTGTGCCCTTTTGAAAACTGTTTTTTGTTGTTGTTGTTGTTGTTATTTAATATAATCCTGTGGGACTCTGCAAAGTGGAGCGCCATTGGCTATCAGAGCTGAGCGATTTGAAGGCCCATCCCTAGGATAACAGCCACAAATGTTGGGGTTCTGGATGTGTGGCCAAGCTCCTTCCAGGAAGAAGAGGTAGTTTTGGTTTTATCGTTGGAAGGATCCAGAGGGAGGATGTGAGGGAAGTGCCCACTGGCTCCTTTAGGGTTCTGGAAAGATTGTTGTCAGCACCTAGATGCACTCTGATTAAAGTTGGTTCTTTGAGGCAGCAGCTGATAAAATATGCAGTCAGACCCTTTCCAGGGAAAGATTGGGAGATGGACATTTTTGCGGCTCTCTCTGTGCTGAGCCCTGCGGGGCAACCTTGGTGGATGCTCAGATGCCCATTAACCACCGTTGCTTTTTTTGTCCTTTAGGACTCTTGAGCTCAAGCCTCACTGGCTTTCCAAACGAGACTATTTGAGGACCTATCCCTCAAGTGGCAACCTTAGTTGGGGTGCTCGATATGTGGTCCAAAGCCTTTGTTCTCAGGAAGAGCTGAGAGTTAGGGGTTCCCTCCCAAGTGTGACTTCTGTGCTGGGGCTGGTGTTCATGGAGAGTGTCTCAGCCTGTCCTACTCACTTCAACGTACTTTCTCAGTCACCCCATCTGCAGGAGCCACTCATCTACTTTCTAGATTTTTCTCAGAGGGAATGGCTCCATCTGTAGCTGTGTATTCAGGCTTCTGTGGGAGGAGGGAAGGGCAAGGAGCCTCCTATGCTTCTTAATGAGCATTTCCACAGGAACACCTTTTTGATTCTTCAAACTTGGCATGTCACAAACTGAAATCACTGTCTTTTTCAAAACTGTCCCCTCACTGGTGTTAAATATTGTGTGTCCTCCTAGTCTCTGTGTTTGAGCTCTCAGGATTTTCCTAGGATCGTCTCTCCCCTCCTTCCCGACAAATTAATCAGGAGTCTTTAGTTGTATTTATTGAGGTGCAGATCTTATGTCTCTAGAGTTTTCTATACATTCTGTTTAATTCTTGAAATTGTCTATGGTGGTACATTTTAGTATCCCAAGAGAAGTTAGGAAACTCACCCAGAGTATAAATGGTGCCATCAAGGTATCAAAAGCGCATTTGAGAGAAGAACTATTGTGGGATACTGCCAAAAGGCTATGCTCCATGTGTGTTCCCTGTGCATTTTAAAATTTCTAACACTCCACTGCCTTGTTAGACCCCTATAGCATTTACCAAAACAGCTTTGCCAGTATATCATTGTCTGTATTGGAAGGTTAAAGAAACAGTGCAGTGAAACTCATCACTTTGTGTCTAATGGGGATGCTGTTTATTCTCTTAAACAGTGTCAGTCTCCATTAGGAAAAGAAAAAAAAATTTCCTAGGAAAAAAATTGACTCAGTATCAGAAATACTTGTATTTTCAGGGCGCCTGGGTGGCTCAGTTGGTTAAGCGACTGCCTTTGGCTCAGGTTTGATCCCGGAGACCCAGGATTGAGTCCCACATCAGGCTCCCTGCTTGGGGGGAAGCCTGCTTCTCCCTCTCTCACTCCCCCTGCTTGTGTTCCCTCTCTGGCTGTGTTTCTCTATGTCAAATAAATAAATAAAATCTTTAAAAAAAAAAAAAAAGAAATACTTGTATTTTCAAATGGCTAACAGACACATGAAAAAATGTTCAGCATCACTAGCTACCAGGGAAATCCAAATCAAAACCACACTGAGATACCACCTTACACCAGTCAGAATGGCCAAAATTAACAAGTCAGGAAACAACAAGTGTTGGAGAGGCTGTGGAGAAAGGGGAACCCTCTTACACTGTTGGTGGGAATGTAAGCTGGTGCAGCCGCCTTGGAAAACAGTGTGGAGATTCCTTAAAAAATTAAAAATAGAGCTACCCTATGACCCTGCAATTGCACTACTGGGCATTTACCCCAAAGATACAGATGTAGTGAAAAGAAGGGCCATATGTACCCCAATGTTCATCGCAGCAATGGCCACAATCACCAAACTGTGGAAAGAGCCAAGGTGCCCTTCAACAGATGAATGGATAAAGAAGATGTGGTACATATAGACAATGGAACACTATGCCTCCATCAGAAAGGATGAATATCCAACTTTTGTAGCAATATGGATTGGACTGGAAGAGATTATGCTGAGTGAAATAAGCCAAGTAGAGAAAGTCAAGAATCACATGGTTTCGCTTACTTTCGGTACATAAGGGGTAACCTAGAGGACAGTAGGAGAAGGAAAGTAAATGGGAATTAGGGTAATCCAGGGAGAGAAACGAAGTAACAGAGACTTTGGACACAGAAACAAACTGAGGGGCTTGGAGGGAGGGGGGTGGGGGGATGGGAGAGCCTGGTGGTGGGTACTGAGGGCACCTATTGCATGGAGCACTGGGTGTGGGGAATGGGGAATGAATCTTGGAACACTGGGGGGAAAAATTTAAGTAACAATAAAAAAAAAAAAAGAAGTTTACAGTGGAGCAAAAAAAAAAATACTTGTATTTTGAGCACCTCGCTTAATCTTATTTTATGGATCTAGTGAACCATACGACTAATTGGAAAGCTCAGAATCAAATCTAACAACTGAACTGAACCTACATTGTTACCTTCTCCGATTCCCTTGACTTTCTATCTCCTCTTTTCTCTTTTGGCTAACTCCCACTTAAGCCACGTCTCCCTCCTCCTCTGAACTTGAATGGAACAAATGCACAAATGGGATTTAACTTCACTTATGACTGCAATGCGGCCAAAAGCAACCAAAAAGTATGGGGGAGAGGGGTCCGCACTGGGGAGCTATAGCCTAAGAGGCCAGAGGGAGCCAGGGTGAGGTGTTCTTCTTCCTGTTCTCTGAGCTACATCCAGGTGTGTTTCCTGCTCAGGACACTTCCTTAAAGTCTGGCAAAAGAGTGAGGAGGCCTGCCTTCTGAGAGACTGCCTGAGTTTTCTTAGCGGCTCATCGCAAAGCAGTAGCCAATGCAGTGAGGGGTCCTCTCGCAGTGCTTTCGTGGCTTATCTCCTCGCCTCCCCCCCCTTTTTTTCCTCACTCTCCTTGCTTCCGGCTTCTATCTCTGAAACAAAATGTCAGCGCCTTGATCTGTGCTTCATGCTGCGCTTTCTTAAGAACCTGGGCTAAGACAAATGTGAAAGAATCCCTTACAGGCATAAATCAGACCTTCTCTTTGCTGCCTTTTGGCTGATTGGCTGGTTTTAAGGGGAGTGACCACCTTTTTTGATCACTGAACTGGGTCCACGTTGCCAAGAATTTGTATTTGGCAGAAAGTTTTTCCTTTTGATGTCTTTCTTAACAGAAAACTGAGAGTAAGTGTAATTCTAGTGTTATCCCCCAAACTCCAACATTTTGACCCCTTATTTCTAGTTGGAACTGCAGGAATGCCAGAAAGCACAAAAGAGCAACTAACTATAGCCTGCTGTTAATATAGTTGAAATAACCTGTCAGACTTCCACTGTGAAAGCAGATTTTTTTTTTCTGCTGGCAGAAACTAGAAGAAGTGCCATAAAATCAGAAAGGAGCTGTGAACTGCACTTTAAGTTAATATGAAAGTGTGTTGTTCCATCGACCCAACATTCTGAAAAGCGATCAGTGTTGCCCACCTCAATGGGATCCCATTTGGTCAAAGCCAAATGTGGCCATTGTACCATCTTCTTCCAAAGGTTATTTTAGTTTTATTACTTTTTAATATTCAAAAACAAGTCGTGGCAGGGAAATAATTAACTCATGTTAAAGAGAGGCCAATTCTTCTTATTTCTCGTTTGTTTTTATGAGGAGTCAGTCAGGGATAGGAAAATATAAGAACTATCCACAAAGCAACAAAGAACAGCAATTGGGAAGAGAAACCCAGCATTTTTTTTTCCTTCAAATTTTAAATCCTACCTCAGGAGAAAAGGTTGTTTGGAGGTCTCTTCCAATGTGGTACAAGTCTTTTGGGTGCACTATGGAATTTATTCTGAGGTCATTAGAGAACATTCCCCTTGACCATCCTGCTAGGGCACCCCAGAGAAGATGAGCCCTTGTGTTTAGTGAAGACATGGTGGTCAGGCACTCTGCTCTGGTCTGAGGGCATTTAGAGGACCCTGGAAGCATTCCTGGGTCTGAATCCATGCCCCAGACCTGCTGTCAGACCTGCACACTGAAGCCTTGGGGCATTCTGGTAATGAACTTGACTTTGGGGTGATAGGCTCAGTGGGAACTTGCTGCATTGGCTGAGCACCCCAGACCCGCCGGTCCCAGGACAGTCTTCCTGAGTCTCACTTCACTCAGCTATGAAATGTTCACACCTGCCGCGCAGTCCTTGAAGATCAGTGAGACGTCTTTAATACAGCTATTAGTTGATCATAATTTCATGGGATGGAGCCAGTTTTTTGTCTCCTTTTTATCAGTGTGTTCTCATCACTTACTGTGTCGCAGGACTTCAAGATTTATCTGAATGGTTTCTTGAGTATGATCAAAAGGGCAGTTTTGAAGCCTCTCATCTTCCAAGCTGCCTCAAGGTCACTGCAGGCCATTAAAGAAGGCTGGAAAGATGTGACTCTGGGCTTCTTATCTTCCTGGCCACCAGAAAGTGCCTCCATTTATGTTGCTTTTCTCCTCTGAGGTTCCCTGTGAAAGGTCAGTCCATAAAGAGGGTTCCAGGGCTGAAGCATGGTCTGGAAACTTTTCCTCTCACATAATTCAGCTCACACTAACCAGTGGTCCTCCCAGAACCAACACCCTCTGTTCCTGGATCTTTATGGTGTCCACCTCTGCCAAGAGGCCCCAAAAAGGACACAACAAGTCCATGAGAACTCTGGAGTCTGGGCTGTGTCTCTGTTACCCTGACCAAGCAGATTTTCACATCACACATTTGTCTGTCAGAGATAGCCGTTGGTGGAAGGAGCACCTGGAGCTCCAAGTTACAGTCCATTCCCTCTGAGTTTGTCGATCAGAGCATTGGGCGTCATGACTCCTGGACCATGGGACTCTGTGGTCTTTTATTGAAGAAGGCTGGAACTAGGTGTGTCTGTAGCAATCCCAGCAAGGGCCTCTGCAGTCTCGTGGAAACCACTGCTTTTAGGGCACTGTTGACTCTTTGACTCAATAAATTATGAAATGGTTTGCTAATATAGGTGTGACCACATTACACCTTCTTCCTCTATCCCCTTTAAAAATGATAACATTTTCTTTGGCCTGTCTCCATGCATAAAGATGTAAGAGACATCAGATACTTATGGGAAGCGAAGGGCACTAGAATATTAGGGACAGGGCCCCAGAAAGGAGGATAAATGAAGGCTTTGGTCAATGAATCGGGAAGTTTTAGAGATGATGGCAAAATAATCTGGACTCATGCACTGTCCTTGTCTTATTTTTTAGAGTGTAAACCTAAAATGCTGGTAATCCTGGGTCCATTTTTAGCTATACACACTTGGTCATGTTCCTTCTCATTTCTGTTTTTCATGTTCAAACTTTGTTTTTCATACACACAGTTTAGGAATAGAAGGGGAAACAGAAGGCTTAGCAAGAAGTAGGTTATTAATAGGAGTCGGGGATTTGGGCTCTTTTCCTGCTGCTAAGAGACATAAGTTAGAGGCTTCTAGCCTAAAATGCACCCACTTCATTTCCCCCTCATACACGCTTTCTCTCCTCTCTCTGTTTCCAGGACCCACTGCCTGCCCATCCCTGCAGATTTCACCAGCGAGTTTCCCCCACGACCACATACAATAATGGTCCCCTCAGTGGTCCATGATAACTTCCTAATAAATAGTCCACTGGGCTTTGCTCAGCTTGTGCTTCATGACTATTCAACAGCTTTTGACTACCCCTGAGTCCTCCAGCCTGACATTTGCTTAGCTTTTATCACACAGTGCTATCCTCATTCTATGACAACCATTCTGATTACTCCTTCTTTCTCTCTCTTTCCTTTGCTTCTACTCTATTTCCACACCCTCAGATGAGAACATAGCTCATGATGCTGTCTCCTTTTCTCCCCTTCCTACCCAGTTTCTGGAGCTTTCCCTACCATTTCCATATAAATGACTCTCACCTTCCCCAGATTATTTTTTCATAGTCAACCTCTCTTCAGCTTCATTGTAATATTCTGAATTGGAGGATGGGAATGTCACCCTGAAGGTCTCCCTAATATCTCAAGTTTAACAAATCCAAAGCTGAATTCCTATTTCCCCCACGCTGCTTCCCCCTTCTGAATCTATGTTTCTTTTAAATGGGACCACCATTCTCCCAGATGCCCTGAATCAACTCTAAATCAGTCCTGTCTTTCACACTCTGTGTATGCAGAGCCATTCTAACAACTTTCTTTTTCTCACTAGTTCCCCTATGCCCTCCCAGTGCCACCTCTCCCCGGCCCCGCTCGGGGTTCCTTTACCTAACTTTCCCCCATGTTCATTTTTCCTGCCTTCCCATCCATCTGCCCACTGCTCTCCAGATTAATCTTCTTCCTGCACTTATTTGCTTATGGCATTTCCTTGCTCCACAATCTTCCAGAATTCTTTCCTGCCATTTAACAAAGTAGACTTGTTTTCATTAGCCTTAGGTCTCTCCCTTTCTATAGCCAAGTGACTTTCATCATCTTTAACTCTCAGTAGTATCCTAAGCCACCCCATACTCCAAAAAACAAGACTGTAAGTCATTCTCCAGCAGCACTAGGCTCTTTGCAAACACTGAGCTTTTGTTCATTCAGTTGCTTCTGTCAGTCCTGCCAGAAAGCTCTAGTTCCCCATCTAGCCCCATTCAAGAAAAATGTTAAGATTCCTTCACTCTAGTTATTATGCTAAGTAGCTGAGAAAAAAAGATCTCCTAGTGGGATATAAAAATACTCAATAGATATGTGTTACATAGAATTCAAATGAATTGAATTGAAAGAAGGAAACATTTTAAGACTTCCATATTGAATCACACTAGAGGGGCAAGAAAGGAAAATCAAAAGGGAGAAAGAAAAAGGAAGAGGCGAGGGATGTGAAAATGGTATGGTGCAAGAAAGAGAGGACATTCTGAACTTTTGCTCAATGCACATGAAATATCAGCCTGTGTCTTAGCTCAATAAACAAATGTCTTCCTGTCCCCTGTAAGGAGACTGATGGAGAGGAGACCCTGGATCTTTAGTGGTCACAGGGTATCACAAAATGCCGTATGCCCATCCTCTTTCTACTAATGGAAGCAGACAAAAAACAGGATGCAAATGAACATATGGAATGAGTGATCTGCTGTTAAATCTGATACTCGAGGCCTTAATATTGTGCAAGAAAGGGGCAATTGTTCTGATCTTGCTCACATTAAATCAGGATACTATGTGTCTAAATCAGCATTCCTCAACCTCAGCACCCTTGCCATTTTGTGACAGGTAATTCTTAGTTGGTGGGGTTGCCCCATGCAGTGCAGGGTGTTTAGCGGCATTCCCAGACTCTACCCTCTAGATGCCAGGAGCATCCTCTGACCCCCTTCCAAGCTAGGTCAGATAAGAAAAGCTCTGGACATTGCCAAATGTCTCCTGTATAGAAAAACCCAAATGTAGACAAAGATATGCATGGTTAAAATGCATCTGGCTCCCCCCAATCATTGAAAATGGCCATGCTGACACATTTTCCCATGGAAGAACAACTGGACCCATATGTAGGTCCTCATTCCAAAACCCTTCTTGTTTACATTCCATTGGGCTGAGCTTCTAATCAGTTTGCATTCTGTAATATTATGCAAAATTCTGTAAAATTTATAATAGCAACTATGAAACAGAAAAGACTCACAGGCACCATTCCAAGCCATCTCTTATAATGAATATACAAATATGGAAGGAAAGAGCCCAAATGTCCAAGCTATGATAACTCTTGATTGGGGTCTAGTGAACAATTCAGTTGTAAACATCCCTTCATTATGACAGAACAGACAGATGAAAAGAAAGAAAGAAACAAGAGAAGACATGCTAAAAGACATTTCTAAACTAGAATTAATTTTCTTTTTTAAACAACCTCCCACATTGTTAAAAACTGATCTCTGTCCCTGAAATGGATTTTATGTCGTGTTTCATTTTGCCTTATGTAAATGCAGTACCAGCCTATAGATGCACTTAATTATTTTTAATGGCAGTAATATTATTTGTAATGTTCTGAGGGTAGACTGAGGCTAGAATGTTAAATAAATTTTGAGTCAAATTACTGAGAAGAAGCACTTGTGTTGGAACAAGGGAGTTGTCTCCTCCTGCTATATTCACCTGCTGAGTGACAGATTATTAGGTCGGATATTACAAAATCCCATTCTTTCAGGTCACCAAAACCCCTTGGGGAGGTTGTTTCTCTATTTCAGTTACACATAAGTAAAGAAAAAAAAAAAAGAAGGAAAAAAACACTACTATTCTGGTAGCCTCTTTATGTTTTAAAAAATGAAATAGCCATTTTCTTCAATTGTAGCAGATAAAACCCTTTTTGTCCTAACGGTCAAATTTCTAGAATTTTAGACTTAAATTGCTTTTCCTGTAAGAACTACTTAAGGAAACCAATCTCTGTTTTGATTAAGGCAATAAAATATGTTTTCACTCTTCAAAATAAAAGATTTGTTAAAATAACCTATGGTGGGGTGGTCAATGGCGGTGCTGTCTGTGTACCTTATACAATTAGTGTCAGTTTTGAATATGTGTCAAATTTATTTAATCTCAGCTCCCTTAGTTAGCATGTGTTTATTACAAAGCAGGGATAATTTGTTACTCCTGAGTCTTCCATTCTCACCCTTCCTACTTATTATTCAGCTTCTCATTTGTGTGTAAAGTGATGTAGCTCCAAATTTGTGAGTCCACACAAAGTGACATTGTATGTGCATCGGCAGCATGACCGAGGTCTCATGTCACGTTCTACTTTTTGCATTGCTTATTAGTCTACTGGAAACTCTCTAAATTTAGAGGGTCTGTAAATGCCAAAGTTATGATGGTTCCCCGGATGTTAATTATCTCCATTCATACACGCTCTTTATTATACATTTGATGTATAGTATATTCGCTCTCCTTTGTATTCCAAGATAATGCTACTCGTGGTGATTCCTGTCTCCATGGCTTGTGGTGCGGAAAAGAGCAGTGTGTTTCTAGACACCCACTCCATCCCTCACACACAGGGCAGTATTCAGAAATGAGAAATGTCCAGTTTAAATTGGAACTATTATAGGTTTCGTACTTTTGCCTTCATCCAAGTCACTGAGTTTATTTTAGCAAAAAAAATGTATGCTAAGGAAAAGGAAACAAAACAAAAATTTTTCCCAAATTCTATCATGGATTTTTGAAAAGAAAACACTCTTGTACATCCTGGATCTGATGTGAATTCTTCTTTCAACCCTCTATTTATTTAGAAGAAACAAGTGATACTAGTTTCTTTTGACTTCAACATTCAGGATGGCAGCTTTTATTCTTGAATATAAATACCTTCTTTGATTCAGGTTTATTCAGACGTCAGAGCGGTGGTATTTATGTTTTTTTTTTTATTTTTTAAAGCTAAGATAACACTTGTTCAAAGTAAATCTTATGCCAAAACTTAAAGGGTTTTATTTCTGTGAATATACATATATAAACCTATAAACATGTGTCCATTTATGTGTATGCATATAAATGTGTGTGTTTGTGTGTGCATATACATACATATGAAAGTTTAAATCCAGGATGGGAATCAACATGGTTCTGCCTCATGCTACTCCCTCCCCTGCCCCAGCTCCTTACAGCCCCTTAGACAACCCTGTTACTGCCTAGAGTCCACACTGAAAAGCACTGCTCAAGTAAGTTACCCCAAGGGGTAATGACATGCTAATGACATACATAATCTTACACCATTTGTGGAATTCTCACATTGTCTTAGCTCTGATAGGTAGAGCAGAGCCCTCTCTCTCCAATTGAAGGAATGAAAGACACCAAAAGGAGGGAGGTGGCACTCAAAAGTGGTTGCTAGAATGTTGAAAAGAGGTGGCATCTACTGGGAGGAGGCAGAATGTGAGTGTGTTGAAGAGGTCAAAGTAAATGGGATGAAAGCATCCAGCAAGAGAATGGAACCTGGGAGAAAGGCAAGGTCACGTGGCACAAAGGGGGAACAATGGGAGTGAAGGTAGCTAGCTTTATATGCTGGTCCCTGAGCCAAGCATATCATTTTGTCGTCTAAACTACAGGAGGGGGTCAGAGTTCTGTTAGTTTCATTTTAGAATGCAGAAGTTGGAGCCCAAGAGCATGCAAGGCTGAGACAGACAGCAGTGCTGGACTTGAACTCAGTTTGCAGACTCCAGGCTGGTGCCTTGAGCCATAGTGCCATACTGTATTTTAGAAACAGAAGTAATGGGCCTTTATGTGGAGCAAACTGTAATGGGCCTTTATGTGGAGCAAAATGGATTAAGAAAACTGAAGGTCCCTCTAAAACCTCTTCCTTATAGCTAAGCTGTTGGGAATCGTTGGTTAGCATTGCACAGAGGGACCAGCCCTGTTCTAGAAGAAATGGGTTCTCTTCCCAGTTGTATCATAAACTTGCTATGAGATGTTGGTCTTCTCACTTCATTGTGCAAGACTGTTTCCTCATCTATAAAATAAGATTAGGATAGATGATTTCTGTGGTCTTTTCCATCTTCAACAGTCTTTGTATGAAATTTTTATAAAAAAGTAATATCCAGAGACTGTTGCATCTTGACGCGGTGTCATCCCCTGCCTCTGAGGGCTTTATTGGCCTGGTTGATTCCTACCAACACCTGCTTGCAGATAGGTCCTGAACCACTTCCATTCAGTGCACCCCAATGGTGCTTCATCACTCGAACGCTCCCTCAGTACCCACTGGAAGTGACAAATGACCCAAAAGGTAGAATGAGGTCCCCTGCAGGATTTTACTTTCCGAGTTGGCCTCTTCAGATCTTGAGTCACGTTAGGAACATTATTTTATCCATTTCTGGTCACTTCAACTTAGGAGTTTTGTGAAGAACGTTTAAAGCGTTTGAGGTAGAGAAACAAAGAAGCATAAAGAACAGAAGACAATCCTTATAAAAGGCTACTTTTTATTACCTATTTATTACACTTAGCACGGTGCTGAGCATTTGACCCACTTAGTCTCATATTAATCCTTTCAAAAAATGCTTTAGGCATCATTACTCCTATTCTGCAAAGGCAGGGAACTGAGATTTACAAACCCAAACCCACTTAGGGCCATAGTTGGATGTAGCAAAACTGAACTCTATGAAGGCCAGAGACCCTCTTGACTCCAAAGCCTTTTCTATTTTTTTTTATAATCGTGTTGTAGAGAGAGGTGGGTGACATTTAAGAATAACATGAAAATATAAAAGGGGGATTGTTTTGTAAAAGTCTGTAACTGATGTTCTCAGTATTATCTGAGAATAGAGGAAGAAAAAAAGAAAAAGAACATGCTATACTTATACGTGCAGCATGAGAAATTTGAGTTGACTATAAGGAATCGTTTCTTGACGAATTTGTATGTGTAGCTGGCCTTCCCTTGAAAGGGCTTATGTCAGCTCCCTTTTTAAGTCCAAGCAGAATAAATTCTACAATGGGTTTTAACCTTTAGAATAAGTTCACTTTTATTAGTAAGTATTTAGGGCCCTGATAAAAGCCTAATCTGGTCATCTATTGCTGTGTAACCAGCTGTCCCAGAACTCAGTGAAATAGAGCAACAATAATGTTGTCATGCTCATGATTCTTTTTGCCTAGAATTCAGACAAAGTAGAGCTGCGACAGCATGTCTTAACACCCTGATGCCTAGGGCCTCACCCAGAGTGACTTGAGCAATGAGAAATGGTTGGAGTGGCTCACGGAGGTAATATATATCTAGGACCTTCTTTCTGGTTGTTGGCTGATTTCCTTGTTTTTTCTCTCCACGTGCCACCTTTTGGGACTAGAATGCACAATATGGCTTTTTTTACCCTGATGTCTTGCCTTTTGTTTGGATGAATGGACCAACTGAGGGCTGGCCAGTCATCTGTCTCTCTCACCCTTTACATAGCCTCTTAAAATGTGTATCTTGGGCTTCTTCACAGCATGGAGGTGTCAGGGTAGTTGGACTTCTCACATGGCAACTGCCTACCAGCAGGCTTTCCATAAGAGTAAGGTGGAAGGATTCCCAAAACTCATAAGTCACACAATGTCACTTCAGCTGTATTCTTTTGGTCACACAGATGAGTCCAGCTGCTGTGTGGAAGGAGACTAGACATAGATATAACAACTGGCACCTGTGGCTTGATGGAAGCTATCTTTGGAGACTAGCTACAAGCCTCATGGAATTTTAGGGTTGAAAGACATATATATAAGCAGCTGGCTAAATGTGCTACACAAATAAGCCATTTATCTGAGGAGAAAACGAAAAGAATATGCTAGAAATAGTCTTCTAGGCCACCAAGGACATTTTTGTGTATGGATTAAAGGTAATGTACCCCCATAATATTCTAACATCTCCCTAGGCAGAAAGACTTCAGGAGTCTCAAGTGAATTATGTATTAATAATTTGTATTCTCCCATATATATAAGGGTAAAAACTGCTGGGGGCTATAGCTTGTAGCTTTCAATTTGCATCTTCATTGCACCAGGGAAAGCTGCTATATGACACATATGTTTGACTATCCTAGCTGAAAATAAAGTAGTATGGGTTTAATTCTATTGGCAAGAGACCAGCTTTCCATAATTTTAGCCTAGTGAATCGTTATGGGCCATAATTCAAATTTAATGATCTGACTCCTTGAAATGATAAGATCCCAGCTTTGGGCAGGCATATTGTTGCTTCTCATAGGAAAGTCTATTATTTTACATGTCAGGTACTCCCTCCCCTTTCCCATGTACCTTTAAATAGAAGGCAGATGCTGTCATCTGGCCCAAACCAGGACAAATGATTGAGTTACTAGAGCTTCTGGGAACACATGTGGTTCTGTATTTGAATCTAGTGAGCCTATCGCTAATGACGCGGTACAGTTCAGAGATTTCACTGTTGACAAAGACCATATGTTCCCTCAGCAGCTTCCTATGTAATGTTCTGTTTACTGTATATTCAGCAGAGGATTTAAACAGCTTTACCTGGAGCAAAATATTCTATCCACAGGCTCTTCTACGTGATGTGCTGTATGAAATAGATAAATGTTTCTAAAATATGTGAGAAGTGAGTTCTCTCACTAAGACAGCCTTGAATGAGATAACTTTGCTGCTAAGACATATAATCTCTTGGCCTCTCTGTGGAGACTGAAAGAGAATTATGTTGAGTCTCTCATAAAACAAAACTCATAAAAAACTAAGACTAATTTTTAAATCATATCCAAATAGCTTCTGTTGAAGGCAAAGATTATGAATAATTACTTGATGTCTTCCATCTACTTAGAGTCAGGAAAATCATCTCTTCCTTCCTCACTGACATCTTGTTACCAAGCCTCTTGAGGTTACCTTGGTTATAGTCTTTTATTTAGAAGCAGAATAGTTAAGTGGACCAATTCGATTGGCCAGAAAAGACTAAAATAGCACAACAGGTTCTTAAAGTGGTTTGTTTCCTTGTCCTACTGTTTTGACTATTCAAGGACCAAATACATGAAAAATCTGAATGCTTGGCAATTAAGAGAACACACACCTCCCCTCAAAAAAAGAAAAAAAAATCATCAGGATGAAATCCTGGATCGACTACATAGTAAAAATTTATTTTGGCAAGTTACTTAAATTTTCTTAGCCTCAGTTTCCTTCTTTGGAAAAAAAAAAAGAAATGACAATACTGTTTCCTTAGATAGAAAATTAAATGGGATAAAGTATCCAAGAGCTTAACATAATTATTGATATAAAAGCAATGAATAAATATAAAATTTTATTAAATCCATTTGATTTTTTTTGATCTCCGAATGGACTCTATTATTACTCAAACTTCTAATTTTGTCCATGGAGACATCCACCAATTAGACTTAACTAAAATTGAGAGAATGGAGCTTAGAATCTAGCAATTTTTTTAAATTGAATTTTATTTTTTCAGTGTTCCAAGATTCATTGTTTATACCCCATACCCAGTTCTCAATGTAATACGTACCCACCAGGCTCTCCCATCCTCCTACCCCCCCAAAACCCTCAGTTTGTTTCCGAGTCCAAAGTCTCTCATGTTTCATTTCCCTCCCTGAATTACCCTACTTCCCATTCCTTTCCTTCTCCTACTGTCCTCTATATTACCCCTTATGCACCACAAGTAAGTGAAACCATGTGATACTTGACTTTTTCTACTTGGCTTATTTCACTCAGCGTAATCTCCAATCCAGTCCATGTTGCTACAAAAGTTGGATATTCATCCTTTCTGATGGAGGCATAGTATTCCATTGTATATATGTACCACATCTTCTTTATCCATTCATCTGTTGAAGGGCACCTTGGCTCTTTCCACAGTTTGGCGATTGTGGCCATTGCTGCGATGAACATTGGGGTACATATGGCCCTTCTTTTCACTACATCTGTATCTTTGGGATAAATGCCCAGTAGTGGAATTGCAGGGTCATAGGGTGGCTCTATTTTTAATTTTTTAAGGAATCTCCACACTGTTTTCCAAAGCGGCTGCACCAACTTGCATTCCCACCAACAGTGTAAGAGGGTTCCCCTTTGTCCGCAGCCTCTCCAACACTTGTTGTTTCCTGACTTGTTAATTTTGGCCATTCTGACTGGTGTAAGGTGGTATCTCAGTGTGGTTTTGATTTGAATTTCCCGGATAGCTAGTGACGATGAACATTTTTTCATGTGTCTGTTAGCCATTTGTATATCTTCTATGGAGAAGTGCCTCTTCATGTCTCCTGCCCATTTTTTAATGTGTTCATCTTCTTTTTGGGTGTTGAGTTTGAGTAGTTCTTTAAAGATCTTGGACATCAGCCCTTTGTCTGTAGTGTCATTTGCAAATATCCTCTCCCATTCCGTGGGTTGCCTCTTTGTTTTGTTGACTGTTTCCTTTGAATCTAGCAATGTTTTAAAAAGAATGAAACTGAGGGTTGCTGGAGGGAAGATGGGTAGGAGGAAGGGATAATTGGATGATGGGCACTAAGGAGGGCACTTGATATTATGAGCACCAGGTGTTATATGCAACTGATGAATCACCAAATTCTACCTCTGAAACTAATAAAATAAAATAAAAATAATCACATTTTAATACTTTGAGTTGATCTTCTTCTGTTTTCTTTTACAAAGTATGGATAATTCTTTGGATTTGGCTCCTTTGTTCACTTTTTGCCCATATAGTTAAAGACTCTTGTAGTTACAACTTTCAAGGACCCTGTGCAACCAGGAACAACTTCCAGAGGTGGTCAGTTCAATTGCCACCCAGCCCTGTGCCCTCTCCACACTGCACCCCCCCACCCCACGGGCCCCAGAGTAAACTTAACATAAACTGGACAGTGGGGGCATAGGTAGAGAGCCATCCTGATTACCATAATTCTAGATCCTAACAACTTAAACCCAGAGAGAAATGAAATGTTCTTTTATGATTTTCTTGAAAGACCAGTGTGGGAATGAAGGTCTTTATATATCCATCTCTATCAGAACATGGATTGTCGGGTTTCTTTGATTTGTCTTAATGAAAGAGGAAAGTATAAAGTGCAGCTCTCCTTTGGAGTTGAGATGGCACGGTAATCACAGAGATGCTATTATGATGAAACTTAGCACCTCAAGTAGTAAATGAAAGAGCTTCTTCAACTGTGGTTTAGGTTCAAATACTAGGAGCAATAGGAATAGGGAAAATAAGAGAGAAAGATCCTCAAGCCTTCATTTGGTTCAGATTGACAAGGCCTCTAAATAACTAGGCTTGCTCCATACAGGACATTTTCTACCTTCAGTCAAGCAAAGCCAGCGGATGGCTCATCTTCTGGAGCCTCGTAGATAATTCTACTCTGGAGCCAGAGGAAGATAATTCTATGCAAGTCATCCAGGTAGACAGACAATAAGAAAAGGTTCATTTTGCCTGTGAGCATTTTGAAGAAAATCCTCCCTGAAATATCATTGAAATATCCTGAGAGAGGGCTTTCTGCTTGTTCTCTGTGATTGTGTGTGTGTGTGTGTGTGTGTGTGTGTGTGTGTGTGTACCTTTAATTACAAGTACTAGAGATTGCAGGATATGTTTCTTCCTTCTCCTAGGCATTATCTTTTTGGTGCCAGGAAAGCACTCACAAGGAAGAAAACACTATATCCTGTTGAGTGTGTCTGTCATTAACAATCTCCTCACCACTGTGGATACTTTAAAAAGTTATGTCAAATCCTCGCCGTGTACAAGGGTTTTGCTTTTATGATTGAGACTTGGTCCTTTCAGTGCTTGCCATTCAGGTCAAAAGCCAGAAAGTCAGCTTCTCTGGAAGTCTGATGCACCCTTGAATTTCAGGTTCATAGAATTATGACTGTAGGACTTTGATTTTTAAATCCATTTTATCTAAGCAGTTCTAGTTTATTCGGTGTACATATTTTACTTACCATATCTACAAGTTTTGTATCAAAGTATACAACCGTGCTGTCCATTTTGTCCCTGTTGATAATGTATTTATTCAAGAATATTGGTGATATCTTCCTCAAGTAGAAAATAGCATCATTGTCATGTAATTTTTTTTGTTTCCTGTAATTTTTTTATAGTCTCTAGTCAATATCTTAGAGGCAATGAGATAATCCTGATAATATACCAACTGTATTTCTGAATGTATGTCACTATTTTGGAACTCAGCATCTATACTTGCTCACATTTAGTATTTGCCTGCTCTCTACCAGGCATTTGTTGAAAGTACAGAAATTACAAAGCAAACAGGAACTAGACCTTCTTGCCCTCACTGAGTTTAGAATCTGATTCAATGCTGTCCAATAGAGCCACCCTTACAATGATAAAGTTTTCAATAGTGTCACTAAATAAAGTAAAAAGGATAGGTCATATTAATTTTAGTAATATGCTTTCTTTGATTCAATATATCCAAAATATTATAATATCTTCATGTAAAAAATTTTAAAAGTTATGAATGAGAAGTTTATGTTCTTCTTTATACTGAGACTTTGGAAATCCTATCCACATATTGATCTTCCAGCACATTTCAATTTAGAATAGCCACATTTTAGTGTCTTGATAGTCCCGTGTCATTTGGCCAGCATGGACCTAGTTATTGGAATAAGAGAAGGAATGAACATAACCACAGGAAAATGAAGATATGATCTCGGTATTATGCCCTCCAAGAGGGTACCTTCCATAGCTTATTTGGCGGGGGAAATCAGACTCTGCTTCCAATTTAAAGTCATATTTTATTGTTCTTAAATAAAAATATAGAGCCCTCCAGTTCAACATAATACTAAGAACGTAGATTTGGGAGTCAGACAGGCCAAGGTTCAAGTCCCAGCTTTACTGCTGATCAGCTAGATTCCTTGGTCGAGTTCCTAAACTTCTATAAGTTTCAGATTTCTCTTGGTCGTGTTGGGCAAGGTTGTGGTCATGTGAGACATGTACTGCCATGTTGACTGGCATGTACCAGTTCTGCTCCAAATCAGCAGCTAAGGTGAATAGCTAATGTTATAACGACATGGAAGACCATCATGCAAGTACCCTAGTAAGTTCTGATGGTTGAAGGGCAAATCATTCTCAACCCTGGCTGGCCACTAGAATTATCTGGGAAATTTTAAAAAGTAGTGTTGAGAAATTCAAGAATAAATCAAATGACACTTGAAGAAAACCAACCGAAAAATCTATAAACTAGTACATTCCGCAGGACAGTCCATGCATTTCAAGATAGATAATTGGCAGAAAATAGAGATGGAATTTATGGGGTGGCGGGGGGTGGGGATTGCTACTCTAGATTTTAAAAGATTTAATGGATTTAACGTCCAAATGTGATGTGTTAATTTATTTAATTCTGAGTCAAAGAAACTGACTGCAAACACATTTTTGATGGGACTGGGAAGATTTATCATAGTCCAAGGTATGAGATAATGGAAATAATTATTGTTAATTTTTTGTGAAATGGTGATATCTGGAATATGTTTTAAAATATTTAATAAAAAAAAACAGGTCAACAAGTGTGGTGAAATCTTGATAATCTTTGAAACTGACTTTTAAGTATATGGAGATTCATTGTACCCACTCTCTTTTTTGTTGTTGAAGTTTGAAATTTTCAATATTAAAAAATACATACTCATTACATAATATTTAGAAGATGACAAAACTAAATGAAACACTGCTCCTTTGGCACTCGAAAGCCTATTTTAATTTGCCTAGGGAGTGAATAGGGACTGGGGCATTGCATTTTTTTTTAATACCAGAGAGGAGTCTGGAGGTCTGGGCAAGTGCCATGCCATCATCAAGGTCATTTAAAGGGTATTGGAAGCCAAGGGTTTTCAGCCGGGAAACAGTATGTTTGTAGCCACATTTTACCAAAAGACCACTCCACTGAGGCTAGGGAGAATGGGTAACTAATGGGCAAATTGGAGGCTGGGAAGGAAAGAGGTGAGAAATGATGAGGGTGGAACTCAGGGAATAAATATACATATTGAAATGGAGAGACAGGGTATAATAGCTATCTACAAGGTAGGACTAACCAAAATTGTGGAGATGTTCGGGGGAGATCAAGGACTGGTGAAGCAGAAGAAAGAGATTATGATGGTACCTTAGCTGCTGATTTGGACAGCTGGATAAGGGGATGGAGACTCCACTTATTAAAATGAAAAATCTCTGCAGATTTTCAGGGAACGAAGAGGAAAGCCATGGCTTCATTTGTGAATCACATTGTTTGAGATCACAGTGGAAATACTTATATAGGCAAGAAAACCATTCAGAGGATTGGGAAGTGTCTTAGAGAGATCAAGAGCTGTTCTAAATGCTTCCTTATATTGTCTCAGGAATCCTCACTGGAGCTCACTGAAGCAGGTTCTGTAATCATGTCCATCTGACGGATGAGGAAAGCAGCTTACACAGCTAGCAGGTGCATGAGTCAGGACTTGGAGCCATCTAACTCCCAAATCCGTGCTCCTAATCACTGTGTTACAGAGCCATCCAAAATGGGTGAATGACTCCAGAATGCGAAGAGAGGACAAAAATAATAGATTTGGCATTAATGCTAGAAACCAAATATTTAGAGATGCAAATAACCCATAAACATATGTCTGATAATAAGACCTTTGCATAATGAGAACGTTTTTATTGCATATGATATTACTTCATTCAAAATCTCCTAATGCCTTTTCCAGTATTTTAATTGTCTTGCAAGCAGGGCACATAGGTCAGATTAATCTACTGCTTAATCACAATGCTAAAAGGAACGTTGATTGCAAGCCTAAGTTTTGCTGCTGTTACTTAGATTCTTTTTGAAGGAAATTTTGTGCAGACAATGTCTCCGGAAGTCTAGAAATGAAGAGGTCAGTCAGAATGTTCAGCATCAATTGTAGTACAGATATTTGAGGTCACTGGTCTGCAGTAACAGAGCATTCCTTCCCCCCACCCCCACTTTTCCTTTTCAAATGTCTAAGAATCTCTTTTCCAGGTGGCCCAGGAGGCCAGAAGTCCAAAATGAATCTCACTGGGCTAAAGTCAAGGTATTGTCAGGGCTGGTTCCTTCTGAAGGTTCTAGGAGAGAATCCATTTCCTTGCCTTTCTCAGCTTGCGGAGGCCAGTTACATTCTTTGGCTCTTGGCTCTTTCTCATATCCCTCCAGCCTCCTGCTACTATGATGCATTTAGAGCACTTCGTACGTGGGACAGGAGGCCGTTTAGTATAAGACAGCAGTTCTCGAGCAGGGATAATTTTGGTCCCCAGTGAGGAGATGTCTGGAGACTTTTCTTGTTGTTACAACTTGGTGGGGGTGGGGAATGAGGGATGCTGCAGGAATCTAGTTGGTAGAGCCTAAGAATGCAGCAATGCTTGTGACAACTCCCCCATAACAAAGAATTATCCTCCCTAAAATGTCAATAGGGTCAAGATTGAAAAAAAAAAAGTAATCTTGGTATCTAGGTAAAGATTACTGACCCCAGCGTCCGAACACCTGCTTTTGAATGGAGCTCCACCACCCACTAAAGCAGCCTTGGCCATGTGGTGCCATCCCTCTGGGCCTCGGGTGGTTTGTGTTTTAAATATTTTAAATGTTTTAAATATTTTTCTCTCTGTAGAGTGGGAATAATAATAGCATCCATCACATAGTATTGTTGTGTGTACATGTTATATACATGAAATAACATGTAAGTGAGATAATATATGTAAAACCTCAGAGCAATGCTGATCACATAGTAAACATTCAATAAATACTGGTTCTCCTTAATACTAGCATTGGCACTCAAGAAATAATAGCAGTTGTTTTCTGTACCTTTTGAGAGACTTTGAGAAGATACTGAATACATGTAAAAGGGCATATTTGTCAGCCTTTTATAAATACAGTACATTTAACTCCAACAGTAAACCAAATTATCACGCCAACCATTGTTTAGAAAATCAAGATGTTTGCAGAACTTTAAGGCCCGATAATGAACTATCTAAACCCCTGGCCACCTCCCATGGAGTCTGTCTTCTTTCATAAAATCTCACTTAGGCCACAGAGAAGGACCTGCAAGTCAGTAGCTTCACATCCCACAAGGCTGTATCTCAGGTAATCAGACCTTGGAAAAGCCACTTAGCATGATGCACTTCTGGCTATCATAACGTCCCCCATGGCTTTGGCGGATCCATGTAAATACAGAGGCTCATCAAATCACTAGCTCTCCACTGGTGCGATTTGTTTACTTTTGAACGTGCCGGTGGGGTCTTAGAAAATATGCACGCAGTGCTGTCCTCCAGCCCTGCACAGTCATAAGCCACCAACCACATGCAGGTACAGATCATGCGAAGTGTGGTTATTTCCAGTCGAGATGGACTGTTTTATACAGATTACATACCACATCATAGAGATTTAACACACACAAAAAGAGCATAGTATCTCTAACATTTTTAGGCTCATTACATACTGAAACAATAATATTTTGCTATATTGAGTTGAGTAAAATGTATTGTTAAATTTTTTTTTATTTTAAAAAAATAAGTTGCCCCTGCCTTTTACTTTTTTCATGGGGCTATTATAAAGTTTAAATTACACATGTAACTCACATTACATATCTGTTGGACAGTACTATTCTAAACTTTGTTCTCTTTGTTCTCTCAAGCTGAGGCAAATACAATGGGAAACAGCCTGTCCTAAAAGAAGAAAGCGTGCTGCTGGAGGAGAGTGGGAAAGGCAAAGGGATTAAATTAAAACAGAAGGTTTCAGTCCCCACAGGCAATGTTTCTCCAGGGGGTAATTCTTGAATCACCTGCAACGGAGTCCCTTGGAGTGACTGAAAAATGCAGACTCTTGCGTTCCATTCAGTGATCACTACTCAGAAGCTCTGTGTCCAGAAATCTGGATTTTTTTTAAGATTATTTATTTGACAGAGAAAAAGAGAGAGAGAGATCGCACAAGCAGGAGGAGCAAGAGAAGCAGGCTCCCTGAGCAAGGATCCCAAAGGGGGCTTGATCCCAGGACCCTGGGATCATGACCTAAGCCACCCAGGCACCCTGAGGAATCTGGATTTTAAAAACATGCCCTCTTGCTTCTTAGGCGTACTGAAGTTTGAAAATTACTGACAAGTTTATCAAGACTGAAGAGGAAAAAACAAATATCAGACAACAAAAATACCTCGATACATGAACAATACCTGATTTAATATGTAGAATATCACTCACCACTAGACATAAGACCAAAAGCAGTGGGTATCAGTAAGTTATATTTGGGTTGTGGAAGAACTAGAATTCCAGTATCATCTATTTCCACGATAAGTCATAGTGTACCTCAGATTTCTGAGATGAAAAATCATCTTATTCTGAATCTATTCAGAATATATAAATGGAAGTTAGCCCTCTCTGTCTTCACTATATTAGGTCAGTAGTATAGTGAAGTTCTGTAGACCAAACTGCAAAAAAAAATTGTGTTTTGTTGTTGTTGTTTTTAAGGGAAAATGTTGTTGCGTGTCCCTTTAAAAAAATAAGGTAGAAAGGCAGAATGTGTGTGTGTGTGTGTTTGTGTGTGTGTGTGCACGTGTGTGTATACATATGTGCGGGTATGTGTGTGTATGCATATATATATATGCTATGTTAGCTAAATAAAGTACATATTAGAAATCCAAAGAAATCATTTGTGTGATAAATAAGGTTGTTTATTACTAAGCTACTATGATTATAGAAGTTTAATGAAATTTTAATTACATTATGCGCCTACTCAAATATTGGTTTTGAACATTAATCGAGTTACTTGAGAAGCATTTCATGGAATGGGAAATAAAAATGAAATGGCTTATTTACTTATCGCAATGCATTGAAATAAAACTCAGTAGGGAAACTCGTAAGAACAAAAATGAGAGCCCTACCCAGACATCTCATTCCATGGAAACCATGGGTGGGTTTTTACCTGCATCAGTCACCTTTGGTGATTGAAAAGCACTATAGCTATGCTCACAAGATAGCGCTTAAAATGCAGCGTATATGGCTTCGGTGTAAGTTATGGCTTGCTACTTCTTGCAGTGTCACAAGATTAGAAACCCACTGGGTAAGTTGTTATTCATAGGGGGCAAGATGTGTTTCATTCTGTTCCAAACCAGTGCACTTTGTCAGTTCCAGTAATCGGTAGAAGGGAAGCACGAGAAGGTGGTTAGGGAAAGCCCTGGGGAGAAGTGGGGGAAAGTAGGTGCTGGGCTCGGTTAGCGGGAGGCTGACACTGAACTGTTGTGACAGCTCCGCATTGTGATCTCTCATATGTTTGCTGTCCCAGTGATTTCTTTCCTGTTATAAATTACATGGGACAGTGATTTTGCTACAACCTACACGACAAACTGGTGTACTAGTCCATATATGTGGTTTTTTTAATTATCTTCAGAAATATCCTAGATTCAGGTTAGCAGCCCAGGATGACATGGAAATTTCCAGGGATGGCCAGGTGTTCATTTTATTCGCGGGACATGTGGCTAGCAGTTTAAGTCAGTCATCAAATCTGATGCACGGAGGACTGTCTTTTGGAGTATAACTGGGGCACATCTGAATGAGCTCTGCCTTTATCTACAGTCAGAAATTGTAGCCTTAAAAAAATATACTGAGAGCAGAAGTTAACACCTACATGTAATACTCTCAAAACTGAGCAGTCTTTATGTGTAATATCATTACCTTTTACTGTAACTTCTAAGAAAGAGCAACTGATAGAAATGCATACAGAATACTTAACTTCTTTCCAATGAATCACTTTTAGTTTTTAAAGACTTTTACAAACATAGAATTGCCCTGCTTAAAAAAAAGGATATTAAAATATCCTCAAGTAGTTTGGTGCACACACTCAAAATCTCTTCTGATCTTAATTGTGAGAACTGACAGTCTAAGATGATTTTCTTGGCCTGCAAGTTTATTCTCAGTGCTGATATTATATCTCAAATATCTTTTAAAAATTCATGTAAGTATAACCATGTTTTCATGATAAACAAAACTGTGAAGTAGAAGCCAGCCCAATTGATGCTGAATTCGTAAGTGAATTCCTTTTTAAGTGTTACTTAATTCAAGTCCATGAATAATGTATTTAAGCATTAAATTTAACCAGTTTTGTTTCAATTTAATTTGAAGTCCAACGGCTCTTTCTTAGTTTGTAGAATTGAGGTTGACACAACTGGCTGTCTTAGAGATTTAATGTTCACAGATTCTTAGGCCTTAGAGACCCTACCATATTGTTCTAACAGTGAATTGTTTTAGAAATGACATTAGGTATCCTAAATGGTGTAGCTGAAAAATGGTGTCCAGAAAATGAAACTCCAATGACCAAGATTTTTAGACAAATACAAAGAAAGAAATTTAGAAAATTGAATGACAGAGAAAATCCTCCCTGATGTTCTAAGAGCTTTGGGAGGTTACATAGGTGACAGATTCTAAATTAGAAGCATTCAACTCACATATTAAAAAAATTGGAACAGGACTTTTTTGCAGGAAGGGGAGGAACATCAGGCCTTTTGAAAAGGAATCTTGCTGTTGAATCTTGACTGACTTGCAATTAAAAATGAAGGAGCAATTGAACATGTCTGAAAAAATTCGATTCTCTATGCGTTGGGCATGGCTAAATAGTTTAGACTGTCAAAAGCACTAGCTTGCCCAGTATAGAGTAGTGACGAGGAAAAAAAAAGCATGAAACTGTTTAATGTAGAACCAGAATTTTGATAGCCTGTATTGTATCTTAATTGCTTTACATTTACGTGGGAAAAGAAAATGCCTTATTTATTCAGAGAAAGGCTCAGAGTTATGTTTTTTTAGTTCTTTACTCAGCTGACATCTGCTGAAATGGCAGATGAGTCAACACAATGAACAAAATAAAACCAAAAAAAAAAAAGAGCATCAAAATTTTAGGGGCACTCAACAGTCTTTTTTTTTTTAACTGCATATTAATGAACAAATACGCACTGCTAAATGTGTCACATACATGATCCCATCCCATGCTCATTCCAAAATGGAAGGTAAATGTACACATTTTGTCAGTTTTTCAAAGGGGGAAACTGAGGCACAGAGACATCACCTTAGCTGTGCTTATATAATTTAGCATCACAGCTGTATTTATTATGGAAGCTAACTTTAATTTTCTTCTCTTATGTCGATTAAGAATAATATGTGTCACTTATGCAAAATAACAGCAAAAAGTCTTTTTCCTTACCTTGAGCTCCTAAACCATCTTATTTCAACCTCTCCTTTGATACATATTATTTTCTTTTTTTTAATATAGTCATACCCCACGAGGCAGTAGAATTCAAAAAACCTAAATTTTTAATGAACTGTATTATTGACATGGTCAAGAACTCTAAAGGCTTAAAGTATATTTATATTCATGTACATTTCAAGTTTTCATATTTATTAAATTGTGATTAGTAGTCTGATTTGAGGTGTCTCTTGGTGGTAGCATGGAGAAGCAGCTTACTGACCTTTTGGAACTCATTAATGAGATAACATAATTATCATATTTTCATAATTTTTTTTGTTATGTTATTCACCATAGAGTACATCATTAGTTTTCAATGTAGAGTTCCATGATTCACTGTTTACGTATAAAACCCAGTGCTCCTTGCAATATGTGTCTTCCTTAACACCCAATCACCAGGCCAATCCATCCCCCTCATCCCTGCTCCCCTCTAAAACCCTCAGTTTGTTTCTCGAAGTCCATAGTCTCTCACGGTTCTTTTCCGCTTCTGATTTCCACCCCGTCATTTCTCCCTTCCTTCTTCTAATGTCCTCCATGTTACTCCTTATGCTCCACAAGTAAGTGAAACCATATGATCACTGACTTTCTCTGTTTGACCTATTTCACTCAGCATAATCTCCTCCAGTCCCATCCATGTTGATGAAAAGCTGGACATTCATCCTTTCTGATGGCTGAGTAATAGTCCATTGTATATATGGACCACATCTTCTTTATCCATTCTTCTGTTGAAGGGCATCTTGGTCCTTTCCACAGTTTGGCTGTTGTGGACATTGGGGTGCATATGGCCTTTCTTTTCACTACATCAATACATATTATTTTCTATTTTGCATTATTATTTATACATTTTTCTGATGTTTTCATTGAACTTAAAATGCTCCTGCACAATTAGCAGTTTCTTGACTTCATTCTTTTTTACAATCATCTATTTTAATTTAATAGAAGCCATTACAATTAAAAAATCTGGGAATTAGGAATATTAACTTGTCTTCTCCCACCTTCCCTAGAAATTTTGAACTTCGTAACAGAGGACTCCTCCTCTGTAGACTTTCAGAAAGGATAATAAATCTAGCATGGATGAGTGAATGCTTGTATAAATAGAGAGATAGCAGGCATAATGAATCATATCTGAATTGAGTGGCGCCTCTAGAGCTAAATATCACATACAAGAAATAAATAGCACAAATAAAGGGTGAACAAAGAAGCTGTTACAGACTTAGAGACCTAATAGATGTAGCAGTCAGGAGGAACTGTGAACCATTTTTGTATCCAGATTTGAACAAATAAACTGTGAAAGTGCACTTACCAGACAACTGAAGGCTAACGCTGAGAATATTTAAGACTTGTTTTAATTTTCAGTTTTAATAATGGTATTGAAGCTATATTTTCTTTTAAAATTCTTTATCTCTTCCAGACACATACTGAAATATTTATGGTTGAAATAAAAAGATGTCTTTTTATTTTTAAAAAAGAATTTAAAAAAAGATTTCTTTTTTAAAAGAAATTGACTGTGGTGGGATGACTGGAGATTAGGCAAACAAAATTGGCTTTATTAATAAATTGTTGAAGCTGAATGATAAATGTGTGCAGGTTTTCCCTATTTCTCTGAGTGTTGGAGTTTTTCCCAAAATAAGAAAATAAAAATCAAGAAGATTTTACACATAATTGGTATTGCATTAAATTAACAATTTCATTCCCGACCTCATAAAACACTATCATTAGACAAGAACGATATAGGTCCTAAAATGTATGTGCTCCAACACAAGCATCTTGATACAGAGAACTCACTGAGGGGCACCTGGGTGGCTCAGTTGGTTAAGCATCTGACTCTTGATTTCGACTTGGGCCATCTCAGGATTGTGGGATTAAGCCCTATGTCAGGTTTTGCATCACGCTGGGCATGGAGCCTGCTTAAGATTCTCTCTGCCCCTTCCCAGCTTGCTCTCTCTCTCTCTCTCTCTCTCAAAAAAAGGGGGGAGAAAAAGAGAGAGATAATCCACTGAATATCTGAAACAGACTGTAGAAAACTTCTGCCATATCAAATAATATAAAACCTTTGAATAGCAACATAATACAGAAGTCAAGATTTAAGTTTTCCCATGAGTAGACAGAAACTGCGTGATGTGTTAGAACACTGAGTTCTGGATGCAGGAGATATTTTCCTCATTTGTACAGTGGCAGAGAGGGTGAGAGTACCTCTACCTTCATGCCTTTAACTCCCAAACTGGATTTTTTTAGATCCACTGGCCCACCATATAAATTCATTAGAGGGCGATGAACTGTGGACTGTGATTAGGGTACAAACCAGTGACTTGAAATGTCGACAGTGTCTGTGTAGTGCACCCAGCTCCTAAGACGTATTTTGACACTCTCGTCAGTAGTGGATTTTGTTTTTTATTTTCAAAGCCCTGTATAAAACATGGACTAGTTGAGTGATTTCTGAAGCAGTCAAAATATCAGCTTCTTCCACATGAATGAACCAAGCACATTTTTGTGCAGCTGCTTGTGTCTGTCCTTAGAGAGAGATGATATGTCAATCATCCCAGCACTAATAAGTCCATCCAGGAAATAGTATATTCATCAAAACAGACAATTAAAATATGAACTCTTTGGTAGAACATTGTCTCAGGTCTCCAGAGACCTATCCCAGAGGACAGGCAACATATCTTTAGCTTGGCCAATGCCCAGAACTTTAATATGGTCCAAAATGATGATAATATCAGTTCTGACTCTTGCATTAGTAGTCTTTCATAAAAGCTTCCTGGTGTACAGAAATCTCTTACATAATTTCCTCTGGGCTGGCTGGCCAGTTGTATAGAAGATATTAGAACATGAAAGAGAATCCTAAGTCTTTAAGCTCAGAGGCAAGGTTTCACATCTTATTATATAAGAGAAACCTTGTCTAAATGTGAAAGTAGGCTACTATCCTCATTCATGATAGTGGAAAGCATTTCACACAATACATAGCATGGTAACTGGGTGAGTCATCTGGTCCTGCATAACAATTACTCCAAAACTGAGCAGCTTCAAACAATACACATCCACTGTCTCAGAGTCTCTGTAGGTCAGGAATCCAGGTGAAACTTAGTTGTGTGTCTCTGCCACACAGTCTTTCATAAGGTGTCAAGGTGTCGCCTAGGTCTGTGGTCCATCTGAAGGCTATCTTGGGGCAGGAGTACTTCCAGACTCACTGATGGGATGTTTTACTGAGAGTTTCAGATCCCCGTGGTTGTTGACTAGGGGTCTCCTGGGCTCCCTGTTGCATGAGCTTCTCCAGCAGGCAGTTCAGAATATGTGAGCTGCCTTCCCACAGAACAACGGAGCAAAAGAGGGTGAGCAAGAGGGAAGCCACAGTCTCTTTGTAACCTAATCATAGAAGAGCTATGTCATCACTTCTACCATATTGTATTCATTAGAAGCAAGTCACTATGTCTAGTTCATGCTCAAGAGGAAGGATCACACAAAGGTATAAATATCTGTCATTGGGGATCTTTGGGAGCCATCTTAGATGTCGCCAACCAGACCAATAATATTTTCAAACTACTTAATGAACGTTACATGAAAGTAGCAGTAGAGCAAAAACTAGGTTTTGATGCTGATGGAAGGCTATTTTGTAACTCTCCTATTTTTCACTTTTGTTCATTCTGCTTCATCTGCATGGTTTGTCATCCCATTCCTTTTGCCCAAGGTACACAAATATCTACCCATTGTTCCAATCACAACCTACACATCACTTTCTTTATGATTCCTTTTTCTGATTTCCACAAGGTGGATCTAACCTCTTCTTTCTTAGTTCTCCTAGGCTCTGCCGTAGGCTCTTTGAAAGCCCAGTAGGACTTGTTTACACATACTGTCTATGTGTCTCTCTACTCATCCAGCAGACTGAACTTAGCTTAAGGCAAGGACAATTAATAAATATTTGTTGGGTAGGTGAATAATGGATTCTTTCTCATGCGTAGTATTTTCTATTCATTCTATGCATAGTATATTCCACATGGAATCTCATCTTAAAGGGGGATAGGTCTAAAGATAGTAAATAAGGCAAAAACTGCTTAGAATCAGCATTAAAATTTAAGTAACTAGCTTAACCTGTTGATATGCCTACATATAAAGAGATACTCGAGGGGTGCCTGGGTGGCTCAGTCGTTGGGCATCTGCCTTTGGCTCAGGTCATGATCCCGGAGCCCTGCTCCACAGGAAGCCTGCTTCTCCCTCTTTTACTCCCTCTGCTTGTGTTCCCTCTCTAACTGTATTTCTCTCTGTCAAATAAATAAATAAAATATTTTAAAAAAAAGATACTCAAAACTGGCACATTGGTAAAACTAAAAAAGCTACAGCCCCCATCTCACTCTCATCAATTTTTTTTTTGTTACTGAAGTATAATTACCAGTGTTATATAA
>PITA01001594.1:162882-189237 GCA_004023965.1 Spilogale gracilis
CCACCAGTTTATACTCTGTGTTCGAGTCTGTTTGCTCCCTTGGCTGGTTTTTTAGATTACACATTTAAGTAAAATCATATGGTAACCAAGAGCTTTTTTGAAATGTCCTCCTCCTTCTATCTCTCCAGTCCTATTTCTCATAACTGTTGTACTCTCCTGCATTAACAAGCCCCCAAAAATGGGCAGACACCAACTCTTATCTGAGGATGAGTTAGAAGGAATAGCTAAAGATGAAAGAGAGAAGGTTCTAGTCTCTTACACATTAATGAGTGCTATCTTTGTCACAGTTCTGTGACTTGATTGAAATATATTTTATGAATGTTGTGTTGCTATTTTTCCTGAAATAGGGGGTTAGTCACAAATCACAGATCCCACAACTGAGTACTTCCATCCCACAGCACCCCCTTATCCTGCACCCGGGGGGCTCCACACACAGTGTCTGTGAGTCCTACACAGTTCTCACAGCCAAGCAGTCGGTGGCCGTTTGTTGGATGCAATGCCTTTGTATAAGGGACTCCCAGAATTGCAGCAAACTCCCATAGGCTAAAACAATTTAAAGTTTCTTCTAGCACCTTGTTAATTTGAAGAAAGACCTTATTTAAGCATAAGATACTCAGGTTTTATTTTATTTTACATTTGTTTTGCAGTCACCGGGGAGTTAGGAAAAAAAAATCTCAACCCCATTTGTACGCTTTGTGTAAGTAGTTTCAGTAAATATGTTTGCTGTGTTATTATATTTCAAAGCATCTATTAGTTATATAATTCATGGTTCTTGGATAGGATAAATTCTGTTTATTGTATTTGTTTAATGATGGTTTTGGTGAATTGATTGTAATTTTTATTGTGGGCTCATCTTCAGCAGGACTTCACCTGTGCAGCAGAAGGTAAATTTGAATTTGGGGCTGTCCCTCCAGAAAGGATTAGTGCTGCTTCCACCAGACTAGTCTAGGTTATCACAACCAGAATCCTTTGCAAGAAGGATCCTTGTCACATGAGGGGTGTAAATCTGACTTCCATACTCAAGTGAAAGCAGACCCAAGATTAACATTTTTTTCTGAATATTTTATGTACTCAGAGCCTGTGTTGTCTTTCCTGTGCCAGTGACCTTTTTTTTTTCTTTCCTTAATCCGTGTTTCAGAGTATAAGCCCAGTGCTGATAAATGGCTAAGGACCAGCTCTTTGGAAAAAAAATATGTATATGCCTATATGTGCGACTGTAAGCTTCTTATAAATTTTACTGATAACAAAGGATATATACCTATTACAAATAGTAATAAAATATAAAACACTACATATAGCCAGTTGATTCTCACAGAATGCTTTTGTGGAAATAAGCAAAGATCCCCACGTGAGAACAAAGCAGGCCTCTATGTTCAGAGCATTCTATAGCAAGGGAGTCAGCTGTCACTTGTGTTAGGCGAGACTCAATGGCGTGCCATTTAGGGCAGTGGGAAAGTTTTACTTTGAAGAAGAGAAAGGAAAGCCCAGGTATGCTCTGACTGGAAGTTGCTGGCAGGGGGAAGCTGGAGGCAGGCGAACTAGAAGAGGTCATCTTACATGATCACATTGGGGAGATGTTTGGCTTTTTCTGATTGTCCTCAGATGGAAGGGAGGATGAAAAATAGGGGAGCTGGAAACCATTGACCAAGTCCTGAATATTCTAGGCTGACTGCTGCAGAAGCTGTAGGTCAGAGTTCTGGGGTCCAGTATAGTCTGGTCATTGTCCATGTTATATAGTCAGTCTTTCACTTCCAGTGATTCTTGCCAAACTCTTGTGGCCGTGGCTATGGCTGCAGGTGACAAATGGCTGGAGTTCCAGCGTTTATGTTGGTTGACCTGTTTGTTTTTCTTAATGAGTAACAGCAAACATGAATGTATGTTGGACTTATATCTGTTCATTAGTGATATGAGTGACTGCTGAATCAGACAAGATAGATTTCAGATGCTTTTAAAGGTTTATTTATTTATTTATTCATTTGAGAAAGAGTAGGGGAGAGAGAGGGTGAGATCATCTCAAGCAGACTCCACTCTGAGGGCAGAGCCCTATGCAAGGCTCAGTCCCACGACCCTGAGATCACAACCTGAGACAAAACCAAAAGTTGCAAGCATAATCAACTGCACCACCCAGCCCCCCCCCCAATTTAAGTTGAATCTTCACTGTTAACAAAATTCCCATCTCTTTTTAAGCCTAAACAATCAACAAAGCAGTAAGCAAATCCCTGTAGCATTTGCAGATTTCCATAGTATCATACTCCTATCACGGCCAGTTTCAAGATACCAACATGATTTAATGAGCATGGAGTTTGGAAGAAATGTACAGAGGAACGCTACTAGTATTATGTAGAATATCCTCCATAGAAAAACATGGACATAACCTTAAAAACATAGGTTATAATATAATGTAATGAATCACTGGGAACTACTGTGTTTTGAAAGTTTATTGCCTTTATTTTAATATAATATATTTCTTGCAAATGCACACAATTTTAAATACTACATCTGTTCGACAGCAGGTTCACAACACTTGTGAAAGTTTAACAATTGCTGGTATATTCGTGGTGTCAAGACACAGAATTTCCATCCATACGTAAAAGGATTAATCCTCAGGCTTCCTGTTTTTGAGACTGGGTGTGGATTTGTATTTCACCTTGCACAGGTGCAGGCAGGCCTTACCTCTTCTCAAAAGGCCACCAAAACCCGAGCCTTGTGTCTCCCACTGCATCTGTCAGCTCGGGCACCTGCTGCTTTTTGGTTTTATCTTGGATTTTGGCACCCAGGGATTTTCCTTATTACCTTTCTACCTTATTATGCATTTAAAAGGATATTTTTAGAATCTTATCCAGCATTTCTAGGTGTTTTATTGAGGAAAGTGTTTAAAGATGTCTGATTTTAAGATTTCAGAAACACTGCCAGGAATAGAAGGCACCTGTCTCGTGTTAGCACTCTAGAAATTTCTGACCTTGATTCTGATTCTATATAAACAAGGTTTTCTGACCTTCAAAATTCAGCTTTTCAAGACTTGCTAATCACCCAAGTTCAGTTGGCTTTATGCCTTAAAAACTTGCAGGGCTTCGGTGATTCTTATCATTTGTGGCCTTCAAAAGACATGCTTTGATTGAGAAAAAGAGGATCAGTCATTTCTGGATAAACAGGCAATGAGGAACCTGCTGTAGGAGCAGAGGTGCCTGCCCTGTGCCTGGCTAGCTGCTTTGTGCGGAGCTCTCAAACATGTAGGTTTCAAAAGATGTTTAAAGGCTACGCAGTGATATAGTCTTCCAAAGTCAAGAGTGAAAGAAAGAATTGGTCCCTAAGTTAGAACATTTACATAAATTCACGAAAAAAGGTGTTAGAGTACAATTAACCATCAGTAGGGAAAAAAAAGATTAATGGTGCTATTTCACTGACTTCTGAAATAGTCTCATAATTACAAAACACACAAGAAGAGCACAGAATTTAATACGGAAAGCAATTGATAGACATCAAAATGTAATTTTTTAAATTTATCAACACAACCACAATAGTGGTCTAAAAATAAAAGTTTAGGCAACTGAATTGAATAATGCCTTATTTTCAAAAGCTACTGTGATACATAGAAGTTTATATAAGAGAAAATACCCATATCAGTGAATATAGTCTGACACATAGAGTGGATTAACAGTGCTTTGTATTAAGGTTGGATTCCTCTACAAAAGGGTGGGCTTTTCTCTTTGACACATTTCTCTTTTTCTTAACCACCAAAATAGGTAGTTTCCCTTATGGTACTTGGCTCTGTTATCTTTATAGATCGTGGAAACTTTCCTAAAATTCTCTTGAGAATTAGCCCAGTCCTAAAGGAAATCTCTTTCTTTAGACAGAAAATGTCATCTGAGCACGTAAAGCTTAGAGCCCAAGGAGCAGGTGCTCCCGTGGCTAGTCATTACTTTGCAGTTTCCCTGTTTATCAATTTAAGTAGCATCCTTAATTTTCCCACCCTCACTATTTGGGAGTGTTGTTATAGCCTGGGTGTAACTTTTAGAATTCTCTTCCGATAATACAAACATCTCAAGTAAATTTAAATTAAGAAACATTTAAGTCAGTCATCAGTTACATAATTTTAACTGGTCCAAATGGACTTTGTCTTGGAGTACTATCAACAGGCACTTCAACTTCTTACAAAAATAAAAATTTACCTCTCAACCACGCATTAAAAGAACCTCTGTTAAATGACTATATTTCTATCCTATTTTCTCTGATTCAAATACATATTCATGTAATATAAATTTAATTTTATGCAAGAATGACAACCAGTTGTGTCAGGCTAGATAGATTTGATTGATTTGCTTAACAAATTTTTTCTTTTAGAGGATCCAATTATCCTTATAGGCCATCTTGGCGAATGTACGCTTACTCAATGGCTTGATTCCTAGCTGTGGATTCACTTAATCATGTTTCACTATAAATTCATGAAATGTAGATAGTGGTGTCCAAGCAATCTTTTCCTTAAATTATTAATGGAAACATCCAGTGTTGGGTGTGAATTTAAATCATTGTCCCTGGTACGAAATATGTTTCATAGCAAAAATATGATTTAATGCATAATTTATTTAAGGTTTAGCAAAGATGCAGGAGGTGTCCTTTTCCAAACACAAACATTCTGAAAAACAGTGCTAGATAAGTAAACATGATGCTCTAAGAGGGAGTGTGTGAGGCAGTAAATGTCATCTCCAACTCAGATAAACAATAAAATTATATTTATGTGATGATGGAGATGTTTTTGTGGCGTCCGTGCACCTTTAAAACGCAGCCAGGATTATTGATGAATATGCCCTTTACAGTCGCTTTGGTTTGCTTGTTTTTTGTTTGCTTTGTAGTGATCTTTGACAGATAAAATTGTTTTTCCATTAATCCCCCTTCATTCCAATTTTTTTTAAATCCCCATATGTTCTGATATTTCCAAAACAGTGATTTGAGATATAAAACTTATCTGCAGAGATGACAAAGCTTTCCCCCTTCATTTTAAACCGACATTTGTTATTGATTGAATACTTAGTGTTTGCCCCAACTTAGGGAACCTTCTACATTCTAGGGTTTTTGTTTTGTTTTGTTTTGACCCAGAGGCAAAGTCCTTTCTCTGTCTCAAATTTAACATCTCCAAATTATCTTTAATTTTTTTCATTCCAAAAGATGTTTGTTTTCTGAATCAATTAGAGATTTCAATAATATTCTGAGCCGCTTTTCTTCGTGCTTTAACCTGCAATTTAGAAAACAAAGGAACTTTCAATTACCAGTCTATGCCTACGCCTAACAGGAGCCGGGAAAACTTGCCCTTGGAGAAGTCAGTAGATTTTCGAGTTGGTGTGTGCACATGTTTATGTGTGAGTATGTAGCCTGTTTGATTGTGTTTGAGAGCCTAATAAAAAAATAACCAAATAAATAGACCCTAATATTCAAGGGGCATAAAATCTGACCTTTTCAGGGATCTCTTAAATTTGCTGTGAATGTATGAATGATGCACAAGAACAGGTTAATAGGGCAGAGTTGAGAGGGACACACTAAACATTCGCTGGACTTAACGCCCCACACTAGAGGTACAGCTTGGTGAATAAAAACGCCTAAGTTACATAGTACTGGCAGAAGAAGGTGTGGAGAAGAACTCTTCAATGGGTGCAGAGTTTCCCTTTTGGATGTTGGAAAATTTCTAGAAATGGACAGTAGTGTACTGATGGTGAGATGACATTGTAAATGTTCTTCATGCGATCAAGTTGTATATTTAATATGGCTTAAATGATAAACTTCATCTTATGTAGGTTTTACCATAATGAAAATTAATTAATTTAAAAAATAAAATATCTAAATTTCATGAAAATGGAGAACCAACAACAAAATTGAGATACTGAAAATGTGAGATCCCTGAATGGCAAGGATTTGCCATATTAGCTAGTGATATTTATGTTTAAGCTTTCGAGAATGGGGTACCTATTACTCTATCACACTTAAATAATACATACACAAATATAAAAGCTAAAGGAATATGCTATTATTTTTTGCTCATGTCCTATGTAGCTCTATAAGCTATGTCTTTTAAATCACCTGCTCCACTATGTTTAGATGAGTAGACTGCAAAGTTGATAATGATGATGATATTAATTATGATACATTTATGCTGATTCTACTTGTCCTTACTGGTCACAACTGCTTAGTCTGATCTCTTGTCTCCTGATATTTTACCTAACCAAGTGATTAAGTGATGATAGCAGAGGGTCACTCTCTGTTCACTTTGATTCATTTACAAATGTCCCTATTTTCATGATTCTGCCTATTCCGTGGATCCATCTGTGACCTTCTCTTGTGCTTGACAGAGTTGGTTGTGCATCCGTAAACTATTCTGAAGCCAGGGCAATTTTTTATTGTCAAAGCTCATAGGTGCTGGACATTCACAGAGGAGAAACCTCGAATCCTCAAAACTAATTTTGCCCTCTGAGGTTACTGAGGGAGTCATCCATCATCCTCTTCTACCCTAGGAGACAGGACTCCCCTCTTCAGAAGAACTTACCTAATTTGGTGGCATGAGGGTGTACAGGGTGAGTTTGCCCAAGTATTATTCTTTATGTTGGTAACAGAAGACTGCACAAATAATATTTTATTGTGTTTTACATGCAAGGTAAAGTCAAGTAAAATAGAAAATGTAGCTTATATATTTCAGAAAAATTATTTGGGCAGTAAAAGTAAGTATGCCATTTCATGCCCTTGGCCTATCTTCCTGATAAATGGTTTTCAGCCTCAACAAAAAAGGCAGAATGTTACTTAACTGCTTCATGCTTTCCTCAACCCTCCAGGTTACCTTAATCTGTTGAACCTAGCAAGTTTAGTTAATATTATTTTATTTTAAATCTATTATTTTCTTTATCTTCTGGAGCTCCGTAGGGCTGGGACCATTCCCACTATTCAATTTCCCACCATCTTCTTAAGCTAGAGCATTGTTATTTTTCTGCTTTTTTCCAGTAAGTCTTAAATGAATGAATGAATGGCTGATTGTAAGTGAATGAAAAAATATTTAGCCTTACATATTTTATTTATTATTTTGCTTCTATTTTGCTGATTTAGTAGAAGCTTTGGAATTAGAAGTTTGATTTTAACTTCTATTTCTTCGAAGCACAGTGACCCTGGATAAATTATCCAGTCTCTCTGAGCCTCAGTTTCTTCATCTATATAGTAAGGCTAATAATACTTATTTCAGAGGCTCAAAAGGAAGATGAAATGAAGGCCATCAGGTGATTAGTATTGGAGAACAATCTCTGGAAAAGAACTAATTACAGCAGCAAACAAGATGTAAACAAAATCTTAAATTTTCCTTATGAGACAACATTCAGAAGAGAAATCAATAGTCATAAAGGTCAGTAGAGCTAATTAGCTACAAGGGATGAAATGATGGACATATATCGTAAGTAATCTTCAACCTAAAATAATCGGATGGTGTTTTAGATGATTGCTTCTGAATCAATTGCCTCAAAAGCTCAGAAATACCTTCTCCATGCAATCAGCATACCAGTTGATGACTCATAATAACCCAACAATATGCAGTGGTAAAGAATTGTCCATTCCAGTTACCATACCTATCTATTTTTCTGTACAGGAGTGTTTATAAGTCAAGCTCCCAGGGAGGCCTGAGATATTGACATAGTAGCACTATTACTGGCTGACACATCTGGGGGAGGGGAGGAAGTCTGAGAATTTTGGCAATAGAATAGTTCCAAGAAATCCAACTTACTGAAACCAGGTATTAAAATTAAAATTAAACAAAAAATGGGTTTTTATACCCATTTCTAAGATGGTGATCTAAGTCAACCAAAAATCTCATAAATGAATCTTTAGGGAAGCTAAACATGATGGGAAGAATTGGATGAACATTATTGTGAATTAGAACCACATTAAAATCCTGACTTTGCCATCTGTGACCCTGGAATTTTGAAAAATGTATGCACCCTCTTGAGTTTTAATTTCCTTACATGCAAAGTGAGAACATTAATATAATGCTTGACACAGTTGCCAAGAATGATTATATGCCATAATTTATTTTGATTTATTAGGAATATCTTTCATGTATCATTCTTCTCTCACTTTTTGACCTCCCAAAACAGCTCACACTTGCACACAGAAATGTATAGATTTCATCGTCCTTGAAACTGTACCATTACAAACATCACCATTATTTTTTTTTCTTTCTACAGAAAAAACTTTCCACATTTCTTTCTTAAGCCAGCTACTCCTCTTTATCTTCATGGTGCCATTTTGCTTAGTATTTCCATTCACCTCATTGCCTTGACTGCATCTGAACCAAGTCTTCCTCAAGGTCTTCCTGTTTTACCACTTTTGCTCCAGTGTCTTCACCTCTCCTTTCTAGGGTCTTGGTAAAAGCCACCTACTCTTTGCAATGATTTCTCTACTTCTATTGAGCATTCTCACTTAAAGATTTTACTTAGCTTTTAAACCCTTCCTTTGAATGTTCTCTTGTCTCTCTCCTTTGACCCTTGCTATTGTAGTCTTATCTTCTGATCAGGCGCTTCCCTCTTTCCCCCTCCGCCTGAGGCTTTCAGCCCACCTCTAGTGGAAAATTTATTCTCTCATTCTTTTTTTTTCCCCCTGCATTATTATCCTGTTTTTTTGTGTCTTCCTTTCCTTCTTGTTTGAGCAGAGCCACCTGTCCTTAAGCAAGTCCTGTGTCTCCCTTTTTTAGAACAGCCCTGTCCTGTGTTCATTCCTTTTTTTTAAAGATTTTATTTATTTATTTGACAGAGAGAAACACAGCTTGAGAAGGAACACGAGCAGGGGGAGTGAGAGAAGGAGAAGCAGGCTTCCCGCGCAGCAGGGAGTCTGATGCAGGTCTCCATCCCGGGACTCCAGGATCATGACCCAAGCTGAAGGCAGTCACTTAACCAACTGAGCCACCCAGGCACCCCTCTTTTTTGTATTTTTAGATATATTTTTTTTTCTCACAGGACCTTTTTTTACATTTGAAATCTAACTATCAGTATATTTCCCATAGTTTTACTTTGAATTGTTATGCAACATTCTAAATTCATCTTGATGTATATTATTTCTTTCTGTCCCTACAGACTGGCTTTGTTTTTTTGACTCCCTTTTCCTATGATCTATTTCTGGGAAATTTGCCATGGTATATCAAATCATAAAGGCATAAAATTGTAGAGGTGGAAGGAAACATAAATATCACTTAGTCAGACCATAGGTATTAACAAGAAGGAAAATAACCAGAAATTTTTTTCCAAAAGCTCAACTCATGTCACCTCCTCCTCAGGAACTTGAGGTAGAGCCTCATTCTGTTTTGATGTTGTCCACTGCTACTCATATAATTTTCATTTTCTCTATTGAGAAAAATGGATTGACACAGTGCATATGCTTTTTAAACATTTGGCAAAATATACATAACATAAAATTCATCGTTTCAACCATTTTAAGGTATATGATTTAGTTACATTAAGCATGTTGTGCAACGATCACCACTGGCTAGTTCCAGAACATTTTTTATCATTCAAAAGGAAACTTCCTACCCATTAAGCAGTCACTCCCTAGTCCTCTCTTGTCCCCAGCACCTGGCAACGACCAATCTGCTTTCTGTCTCTAAGGATTTACCTATTCTGTACAGTTCTTATAAATGGAACTACAAAAAGTAGCTTTTTATATCTGGTTTCTTACACACACACGTGTGTACACACACACACTAAGCATTTTCTCTTAAATATTCTTCTACATTTATAGTGCTTTTTCTTCTCTTCCAAAATGTTGTACATTCTCTTTTTATGGTTGGTGGTATTACATTTTTTTTTCCCACCTCAGAAACACCTTTTCTGATACAGACTTTAACTTGTGAAGCACACAGATGGAGTGTGCCGCAGGTGGTCCTGGGTAACAGGCCTGCATGGGAAACTCCCCATGGGCACTTGGTCTCACTCCACAAAGCTCCTTCACTCCTTCTGGGTTTTGTCCTCTGGTACAGTCTCTCAAATAGTTCCAGGAGGAAGACTGATAAGAAGCTTCCAAAAACTCCTCCCTTGCCCTAGATTTTGTAATTCCAGTGTGTCCAAAACCAAGGGCTGCATCCTTCAGCATCCACCGTCTGCTAGTGCTTGGGAATATAGAGATTTGTCACACTTATGAATTGTCCACATGGCAACCACTTCACATCACTTGCTCCTTCCCTCTCCCAGTGACTTCTGCCTACTTTTTACAGATCTCTGCCTGATGGTCCTGCACTGTTGTTCTTACAGAAGCTGGGCCCCTTGAATGCCATTGACCAAGGGAAATAATGGTGGCAGGTCACACTTTGCTTTATTGCCCTGTCCCACCTTTCCGTTTCTTCCCTCTTTATTATCTTTCTATTGTCTCCACCAACAGACGTTTTGATATCTTCTTGCCAGTGTGAAGGAAAGAAGGAAACTGGCTATTTGTTGAGTAACACTTGAGTGAAACACACACATGTGCTTGAGTAAAACACATGCATGTACTTCTACCTGCCAAACACAAATGTGAATTTTCAGTGATAATATAATCTAATTCCACATTAAGGAAGCAGTATTATCTACACAGATCACCACCTTCAAAGACAGCAGGGTTCAATATTCATCATTATGCAGATTGGTATCAATCACACACACATTAACAAAGAACAATATGTACTTTCTGCCCCCAAAGTTATGCTCAAGAGCCCACCTACATGAAAAACAGAGTCATCTGTTTTTGTCATTGATGACAATAAAAACATCTAGTAGGATGTTTAGAATTACTATTTTCCTGCCCCTTTACATAAAATCACATCTCTAGGTGACGCCTCACTGCTTTTTGGGAACAGAAGATGGTTATATGAGCATCTCCTGTACAAGTCAGGGGGCTATTGAGCAGGATATTGAGATGGGGAGATATTATTCCAGTTTCATGTTCTTTGGATTCATCTCATTTAAATTAACAGTCAGAATCATCACAATATTATTTCTCTCTGGGCAACTGTTGTACTCTTATGAGGCAGCCTTTTATAATAAACCTTACCTTGAAAGAATTTAACAGTATCTCTTAATTAAAACCTTTTTAATGTTCTTACCTCTGTCTTCATTTTTTTACCTTCATCTTGATAGAGAGGTCAGCCTAAATTAATGTATTTTCATTTTCCTCCCTTTTATTCATAATTCTGTCTTTCCTTCCTCTTTCTACCCCAGTGAAATTTTCAATTTTTTGGCTGTTTCATTTCTTCTTCACCTAACTACAGCCTACAAGTAACTGCCTACCCCCTTATTCTGGGTGGTTGAGAGAGATGGGAACCATCCTGATATAGTGAATATATTGCCCTACATTTTTTTTTCCACTCTGGCCTCCTATTATTGTCCACCTTCTACTCCAGTTGGTGTCCTTGAACTGCTATTCTACCCACCTTTCTCTCTTTCTCTCCCTTGGTGGTGACCATATTCGCTTCCTCCAAGCATGCAGCCCACACTCATTAGACTCTTGTGACAATTCTCCAAGCAGGCTGGGGTTATATCATTATCATCTTCATCCAGCGGTGATTACCTATTGAAAAGATTGGGATCAAGAACCCTGGTTTTCTACATCCAAGTGTGAATATTTTTCCTCCTTCTTACTGCCAAAATAGTGACGCTAGTCATGTCAATGTTAAAACTAATCAACTTCAGACTATTTTACCGGAGAAATCCATATTAAGTAGAAATGATGAGTGCTCGTTTCTCAAGGCCACAAGTCAAGAAGGATTTTCTCCAAAACAAAATTGTTGAATATTTGAGGATTAGTATGTGAAAACACATCCTGCTATTTCCACTTCTGCCCCAATCTTAGATTGGGATGACAGTATCAATTAATCAAGTACCGAGTATTTATTCAGCACGTACTCTGTACTAAATGGAATTAAAGCCAAAAGAGCCACATTTTTCAATTGATGTAAAGGGCAAAAATATATCTATGTCCAGCCGGGCATATTTGTTTTCAACAGATGGATAGGCACCCTCTTCTATTCATCTACATTTCATTGACTTCCTTTCCAAGTGCAGGTTCTACAGGCACAGCCTCTTTTGGAAATTTTCCTCATTTAGAAATGACTGTAGAAAGACCTTCTGCCATTTGCTCCTTTTCAAGGTAACTCATGTAGAGCCTACATAAAAACATCTGTGTATGGAGGTTTCTTTAAAACCCATTTTAGGTATTATCGTGTATTCTTTCTAGAAATTCATATTAATATGGTGTCCCATAATTGTCCCATGATCTAAACCCATTTTTTTAAAGATTTTATTTATTTATTTGACAGAGAGAAACACAGTGAGAGAGGGAACACGAGCAGGGGGAGTGAGAGAGGGAGAAGCAGGCTTCCCGCCGAGCAGGGAGCTGGATGTGAGGCTTGATCCCGGGTCTCCGGGATCATGACCTGAGCCGAAGGCAGTCACTTAACCAACTGAGCCACCCAGGCACCCCTAAACCCATTTTTAAGTAGCCAATGAAGGACAAGATTTCTGGGTCCTCTTGGCATCAAGGCAACAGATGTGAATTATGTGTCCACAGTGTTGTTGAAAAATGAAGAAATTTATTATATAATCCCATGTCTAGAAATAAGTGCTTCTATCTTTGGATTCCCTTCCAGGGATAAAATTATCTCTAGACCCTTTCATTCTGTGTCAACCCTCTCTGGTGAGTCGATAGACTAGCTAGCCAGACTGGATCGAGTAGGTTTAGATCTCAAAGTTCAAGCATGTGGCCAACACTGCCAGAGCCCTCTCTATAGCCAGGCACTGTTCAAAGTGTTTGACTAGCATTAACCATTTAATCTTTATAATGATCCTAGAATCTAAGTATAGATAGTATTCCTATTTCACAAATGAGGAAATGGAGCATAAATTTAAGTAGATGGCCCAAGATCACACATCTCTTAAGTATCAGAACTGGGCTTTACACTCCGGCAACTCAACTCCCTCCCTGCCCCCAAAAAGCCTTGAGAATTGTAGATTTGGGTTTGTTATCTTGCTCATCTTGTTTAGGCCCCTGCAGAAAGAGATGCCAAGTAATCTCCCACACCCTCCCAGCATGTCCTTCTCTCTGAACACTTAAGATTTTGTCTGGGAGAGGATGAAAGGATAGGAAGAGTAAATCAGTATCTTTCCACTTTGAGCAGGACCCCCTTCTTATCTGGTATTTCCTCAAGCCTTAGAAGGTGGACTGTATCCTTTTAGGGGTTCTTGTGGCCCTAGTTTTATTAGAGCAAAAGGATTTTGATATTGTGCATGGTCACAGATTAAATGCATGCCTCCCCAAATACAAATCAGCTTAGTTGCCAACCTCTGAGTGGGTTCCTGCAAGATGGGTTTGACTCCCTGGTCTGTATCATTCTCTTGAATCCCAGCCAGAACAATCACAGGCAGGTGCCTGAGAGACAGCAGTATGTTTTTCAATTGCAAGTTACCTCTGTACTTCCCCCAGAACATCTGAGGTGGGGCCATCAGAGTCACTCTATGACTTAGGGCTTGGTCCTCTACACAAATGTGCTTGCAAAGGAAGAAGTATGACAGAGGAGTTACTGGAGAGTGGGAGTAAGAGGAAGGGAGAATGTTATAAAAATGAGAGCCACTTGCTGACGTTCATGACAACTTCTTGTAGTCTGCCTCTCATGGAGGGATTGGCTATAAATGTTTAGAAATACTAGCATACTGCACAGATTGGAATCTAAGTTTTTTTCCACTTTCTTTGGTGGCCTTCCATCCCCAGTCTCTGAGATGCTGCAGCCACCTCTGTTCTAATGAGGGTTATTTGACATCATGCAGAACAAACAACCAACTCACTTCTGGAGTGCTTTATCTTTCCAACTGTTGGTTGTTTTGGCATCCTTTTGGGTTTTGCTAGGTGCCATTTAAAACACTTTACTTAAATCTAAATTTTAAGAGGAAATCCTAAAATCTAAAAGGAGAAACTATAAATAATTTCTTTGGTCAAAACTGACACTTATAATAAAATCGTGCACATAGAATAACGAATCTCTAAATTTAAACCACCATAGCTTTAAGCTCCAGCTGGGTGTTTAGAAAATAAATAGTGAGAAGAGGTGGTTGGGGTACAGTTTGGTTTTATATGAAAAAAATCGAAATATTCACTTCCTGCCTTTTACATTCAAGTAAGAGTCCTCAGTTGAATCTTTAAAAGTTAGAATAAGGGTGCCTGGGTGGCTCAATCATTAAGCGTCTGCCTTCTGCTCAGGTCATGATCCCAGGGTCCTGGGATCGAGCCCCGCATCGGGCTCCCTGCTCAGCAGGAAGATTGCTTCTCCCTCTTTCACTCCCCCTGCTTGTGTTCCCTCTCTTGCTGTGTTTCTCGCTCAAATAAATAAAATCTTCTGAAAAAAATTTAAAAAAATAAAAAATAAATCAAAGTTGGAATAGATATCCAAAAGAAAAAAAAGATTCATCATTTATTAAGTTATGTTGCTGCCATAACAGAGAAATACACAATAGCTTTCAGATGCACAGACCATCACAATGCTTTTGAGTGGCGAAGAGAAACATTAGCGTGTTTGATTTTGCCAATATGTACCAGACATTGTCTGCCATTAGCTTAGTGAATAGTTCAAAGTCAGATGATGAACATCTACTTAAAACTTCATAACATACTTGAAAGTCTAGGGTACCTGGGTGGCTCAGTGGGTTAAAGCCTCTGCCTTTGGCCCAGGTCATGATCTCAGGGTCCTGAGATCGAGGCCCGCATCAGGCTCCCTGCTCAGCAGAGAGCCTGCTTCCTCCTCTCTCTCTGCCTCTCTGCCTACTTGTGATCTCTCTCTCTGTCAAATAAATAAATAAAATATTTTTTAAAAAAGATACTTGAAAGTCTAGTTCAGTTGCACTACAGCTAACTCCATATCTTCTAAGCTGTTTTAAGTTGAAATTTCACCTTTTTTAAAAAGGTGAAAAAGATTTAAAAAAATCACTATTTTTTAAAAAATAAGAAATCTAAATAGCAGAGATTTCAGGCAACTGTCCACATTTATTTTATCAATTAGCCATTTCCACTAAAATAACTCAAAAGCCATGCTATTATAGTCTACTCAAGGGTGGAGTTTTCCATTAGCTTCACCTGGCTTGAACCTAATATTAACAGCAGCTGGAGTCAGCTGTTGTTTATTGAGACCCTATTATACACAAGGCTATTCATGAAACACATTACATAAATTATTTCTAGTCTCCAACAGCCTCTTCCGATCGATATTATTATCTCCATTTTACAAATGAAGAAACATCTTTAGAGAAGTTAAGATGAAACAGTTGGTAAGTATTTGAACCCTATTGCTTTCTCAATAAAATGGAGCCCAATACCAAAAGTTCCCAAAAAATATGATTATAAATTCCATTTCACCTAAAATAATAACAGGGTTGAAAATCAAGCTTCAGTTAGGTTCCGTTTGGGGTATATGTATATTTCATGTTGAATAAGTAATATTTTTTTAACCTCCAAGCAGCTGATAAGGTTTTCTTGTCCAAACTTACTCTTTGCAAGAATAAGCTGATATCAGGATAATGAGGGATATTATGAAATTTACCCCAAGTCACACAAATCACGAATAGAGGCTGGCAAAAGGGCATTTTCTCTCACCTGTATTCTCTTCTTCTCACACTATAGCCTTTATGCTTACTCCCAGGGCTTCCTACATCCTAGACAATCCATAAATGTTTGCTGAAAGACTAAATGCACCGTTGAATTAATACATGAAGGAATGAACACATAAATCAACAACTCGATGTATATGTGTGTTTGCTATTCTTAAAGGTCTCTTGTAGGGTGACATGGATTCACACTTCCTTTGAAATTTGAATCCAGATGGTAAAAACCTGGAATAACAAGTTAGCTTATTATGCAGATGCTGTTTCTGTCACCTTAAGAAGTACTATATGGTGGTTTCAGTGTACTATACATTAAACATGATCTCTTCCTTGCTCTTTGGACAGAAAATGAATAGAAAATGAGATTCTGTGAGCCCAGCTTTGTTGGATTAAATGGAATATTTCACAGCAATGGCAATAGTACTTCCAATCAAACTCAAATACCATGTGACAGTTGTTCTGTCTGACTGGTTTTATCTCATCACTAATTAAGATTTCTTAAAGCGAAATCCATCAAGGAGAATTCATAATACCCCGTGTCTGGGATTCAGTGGGTTCATGTACATTGTCTTTTTCATAGCAAGTATACCTATCTCCCAAATGTGTATCATTATTTTGTTTTCATGTTCTTTCCTTTCTGCTTGGATATTACTTTTACAACTGAATAATCACCTGCTCTTATTAGAGACTGGCCTGGTCTTCTAGATTTTCCAAGATCACTATGAGAATTATAAAATAAGTAGAGTCATGCACCGTGGAGAAAAGTGCTTTTATAAACGAGTGTTACTGGTTTGGGTAACCTTATATATTCTTTCTACAGTGACTTCGCATATTCTAGCTAATGAACAAAAGCTGCAGCTAAACACTTTCATTTATTTATGATTCCTGAATAAAATCTAAGTTTTCAATAGTTTAGTCTCCGATGAGAAAATTTTGTAAACACCAGGTGGGGAGGACGCAGGTGAGGTAAATATCTTCCACATTTTCAAATGTCAGTTGTTCCCAAGAGACGATGCTTAAATAAACACCATCTCTAGTCTTAGCAGATGTTATCAATGCATACCACTTCAACTGCAGTTTTCTAATACCTGTGCTGTTAATAACAGTTCAGAGGAGATTTGAAGGGTTTTGATTTGAATCCATGGTCATTTAAAAAGTAGCTGTGCTAAATGATGTATGTTTATCTTTGGATCATCTCCCCTTAACAGATGGTATCGTTGGAATTGTTGTGACACTTCATTGTTTCTGATGGCTGATGACTCGTTGTAGGAAAATCCCAGCGTACACAATTTGTGAAAATAAGATTGTTTGCTGTGGCTAATTTTCAAACAGAATTTCAACAGATGTGACAATTTTACCAAGATGTCAAAATAAGAGCAACCCACTGACAAATCACATCTGGCTCATGTTTAGTCCTTTGGTATCATTCTGGTTTGTTGTCGGTATCAGGAGACTATGGATCAATGTCATCCCTGATAACTTGATCAGTTCAGATGGCACACACTCAATTTTTTCATCCTCCCTGATGGCTCACTTTGCAGTCACGATGCAACCCTTTCAGGGTTTTCTTCTCTACCTCCCCCAACCCACATATTACCAAAGGAGCAATGTGTGTAACAGATCTTTAGGCTTGTTTGGAAATACAATGAGGTCATTCACTGGAGATATTTAGAGGTCATAGAGAAAGATGATCATTATGAAGGAATTTCCAGTTTAGCTGTGAATCTGGTCGACTGATAACCTTGCATAGTTAAAAAGGTAACTCCCATAACAATTCCGAGTCATTGTATCCTTGACCAACATGGCAGAACTAGCCCTGAGGAAATGAGATCAGCACACAGTGGTACCATGCATTATTTTGTGTGTCAAAAAAGGCCATAAAAGTAGCCCATTATCATCAATGACAACCAGACAAGCAATAAGGTTAAAATACTGGGTTCTCATTATAGGGAGCTGATGCGACAGAAAACTCAGAACCACTCAGGGTAGCCCAGCACAAAAACCTTTTATGATGTGTCATCCTCTCCAAGGGCTAATCAGAAACAGAGATAAAAGGGAGGCGATAACATTTGTGCAAAGTAAATCCTATTTTGAAAGAGTAATGAGACTGAGGTATAATTTTGTTTTTAAGAAGCTGGTATTGTGTATGGTAAAAAGTCTTTGCATTTTCTCTAAAGAGCATACTTTTATTTCTGATCAGCCTTCCAGAAATTCCTGTGGGGCAAAGGTGTGAGTGAAAGCAATACAAGGAAAATTCTATTGTTTCTTCTATTTCTGAAGTGACTGGTGTTATACTCATGCCACATTATTCAGCTATTAGAAAGAGAAAATAGCCTAAAGTTTTCCATTTCCATTTAGGCTCAAGTAATTCTCATTCTGTTCCACAGGCTTCTACATGGGAATAAAATATGTTGCAGCATGCAGTACATTTCAAAAACTATTTCACACTCAAAGCCCTTATCAAAAGAAGAACATTATAATACTCTTTCTACCATATGAAAAAAAAGAAAGAAACCACTTAAGAATATAGCTCATTTTTATTTACATGTTTAACAATCATCTCCTTAATTATTAAGTTTTGGGGTCATATTTAAGTATTAAATATAAAATTACTAAGTATTTGGAAAACACTATAGAATTCATATTTTTCAAGCAAAGGAAGTTTGGTAGATTAAGAATCACCATGGACACTTCATAGTTTTTGTCAAAGGGGGGGGGTCTGTTTCCCTCCTCCCTCTATCTAGACTGGCCCTTTCTTACTTTCCCTAGTACAGTGTGGTGGGTCTGATCCCATGGGGCTTTGTAGCTGAGGTTCAAGAGGCCTTTGACCTTCCTCTCCCACCTTCTTGGAATGTTGTCTCCAGGAAGTAAACAGCAAGACTTCTGGAGAGGCCAGTGGAGAAGAACTAAGGTAGTCTGGCTGTCATCTTACTATCAGTGGGATATGTACGCAAAGCCTATCCATACCCTCCAGCCCCAGTCAAGCAACCAGATGATGGCTGTCTCATAGATGACCTCAGAGGAGACCTACAGAAGTGACCAGTGGAGCCCAGCCCAAATCATCAATTCCCCAAATCATAGACAAATAATGTATTGTTATTTGAAGCAACTAGTGTTATGGAGATATATTATGAGGGGAAAAGGTGACTAGTAATGGAAAAGTAGGAAAAATGAAAAATCAGGTCTAGCCTGGCCAGCAAACTCCTCAGTGCTGTGACCACAGGTCAGTTGTAAAAAGAAAAGCACCATGGTCTTCCGACATGAACTCTGTGCCTTTCCACCTCCTGGGAAAAATTACTCCACTAAGGGCACATACTGAGTTAAATCACAAGCTGAGATATGCCTCCTGGGGCACATTTTCTCATAGGGTCCATCTTAATGCTAAATGACAGACTCTAGTGGTCCTTCTGAATGGTAGAGGCTGCAGGCAAATTTTCCTGATACCTCAAATATAGTTGATGACATAATAGCAAATAAGAATATAACCACGGGGCAGCTCTAGATATCAGTAATACAGAGCTTTGAGCCGCTGGGTGGGTGCTCGTCTCCTGTACTTGCCTAAAGAAGTATAAAAGAGTTAGGCAAGATACATTTACTTTCACCTGCTTTTGTTTGTTTGTTTGCATGTTTTAACTTTGCCTGAACTACCAGCCCTCTACCTTGGGGCACACTCACTACCGAGGGCTTTAAGAGCGAAGGACACCTTAGTATCAGCTTTGTTCTTTTGTTTGTTTGTAAGACTGAAGTGGATGCCACCGACTTAAGCAATTTCTTCCTAACCAGTTTTGGACTTGAATATTAAGGCAGAAGAATGAGTGAGGAAGGGAAGCTTGAATGAAAGTCTCCAAAGACAGAAAGTGATACTGTGGAAATAGTCCTGCAGGGTGGTTATGGAGCAAATGCAGCATGACAGCCATTTTGCAGGACAAGGGATCTCTAAAGACCACACTCTCTCCCAACACCACACAAACTTTCATATTGGAAATGGTTTGTGCTCCAAACCTATAGGCTTATGTGGTCTTTAGAAGACTGAAAATGCTATGCATCTCTTTATATTCCCCATGCCTATGCACACAAGAGAAGCTCAGTGACCACCTGTGATTCCTCTTGTAACAAATTTTACTGCTTCCTTCCAACCCGCCCTGTGAGTTATGGGGGGTCTGTAAGGATCCTTCTGTGCGTATTCCACACAGTGTCTATCACTACAGGGACCCAGGAGAGCCTTTATCTGATATAACAAAGTGCCATAAGACAAATAGTTGAGTGATTTCTCTAGTCATCACTGGATATATGAAATCCATTCATTTTTAGACAGTGAATGATTTTGGGTGAATCCTAAATATTCTTCCTTTTTTTACCAATCAGGTTTCATTGTAAGCTCCTAGATCCCAGGTATAAGATCTTATTTGTCTCTTAAGCCCCTCTAACAGCACAGAAATAATAATCCTTTAATGACTGTTAGCAAAGTGACTGAATTGATCTGTAAATAGAATCTAATGAGTAATTCCCTGGGCATTGACTCTGTACAATTCAATGTCCTTCTCTGTGCTCTTTCTAGAAATACTTATGAACATGTAAGTAAAAATAAAGCTTTAGGGGGTTCAGTTTAAGGTAAAATTTGTACCTGAACTTTTAACTTTATTTTCTCTGAACTCAGGTCTTTCAAGGGAACTTAAGTATAAGGCACAGCTAGATAAAGTGCCCACTCGAAGAGGAAATGAAGGAAAACCCAGTTGGTGGGGGACAGACATTGGGTTTTGGGGAGTAAGAGCAAAAACCAAAAAATAGAAAAGTGAGACCTTACTACATTTAAATTTTTATTTTAAGGAAAACACTAAGAATGAAAAATGAAAACAATTTCTGTACCTTTATCTGAAGGCAGTTCTGTAATCACTTAATTCTGGGAGAAAGGAACTGGTAGCAAAATTAGTTTAAAAAAGTTTTTAATATTCATAAGGTAATTCACTTGCATTATACTAGCTTTTTCTTTAACCAAATGTGTTCCATTAGTACAAGACAACCTACAGATAGTGCTATCTTATTTGTAGCAAAACCTCTAAGGGAAGAAACACGTGATTACTTACAAGCCAACTGAAATCAAAGACTTAGAGGAAATTCACATTTAATCCAATTAAAATAGCCACACACTTTCATAGCCTTTGTAAACAAAACTTCCAATTAGAAATCTTTACAGGTTTTTCTGAAACTGGCTTTAGAATACATAAAAGTGATCTCATTGTATCCCATTCTAATGAATGGGGATGATGGAAATTTCCATAGATTATTTTTTAATTCCTATTTAATATGAAACACATAGATATAGATACATAAATTTATATTATAAATGGAGGAAAAAAATTTGAATTTACTGTATGCTGCACTATCATGAATTAGTGTATACCTTTTTGGAATGATTGAGTAACTGGAAGACTTGAGAAATTTTTGTTGCTTGATATTGGTGTTTGATTTAATTTCCCCCTAGTCTCTCAATATTTCTTGATCCTACAGGATCTGGGCATCTCCTGAAAACCTTGGCTGCTTACTAGGCAAGGTTTGTACCCTTCGCACTAGAAATGCAGATGCATGAAAAATAATCTGGCACCCACCAAAGAGATACGGGAAAGCATTCTATGCTGGGGTTCTGTGCCCAGCTACATCCTACGTCTCCTCGTTTTATGTCAGCTAGGTGTTTTGTGTGGTTAATATCAATATCAACTGTAATTTGGTACCTATTGGAGTGGTTCTAGCAGTAAAGCTCATCTTCTCGGTTCATCTCTGGACACATGACTCAGTTCAGACCGTGGAGGACTGAAGAGAGAGTTGATGGGGGCTTTAGATAAAGATTCTCCTCTGCCCTGCTGTGAGAGCTCTTCAAAGAAACCCTCGCTCCCCCTTGAATATTGGAAAGGGTGCCTGGTTGTGCATGGCAGCGTATTTTAGCCATAGGACAAAGTGTAGTCCAGGGATCCCTAAACAGAGGCATCAAATGCCTCTGGTGTCCTGGTGACAGTGAGCAGCAAACCCATCAGCTACAAACTCGCTTCCCTCAGCTCTGCACCTCCTGTTACTCTTTCCCTGTGGTTTCTTTCTTTGAGGCCGTTCCTGCACCTTCCTAATATTCTCATTTGCATTTTGCAGTGGAGGGCCTTCTAACTAAACATATTAATACTTTTGAACAATCAACAATTAAGAAAGGGCATTTACATATAGGGTTTAGTTTCCTCTGATCTTTACCAGGCATTTACTGCCTCTTCTACATGGGAAGAAAGTGAGGCATAGAAAAGTCAAGGAATTTACCTAAGGTCCACGTGGTGAATTAAGCCTCACTTTGCAAGATAATTTGAAAAAATAAAAAAAGAAATCTTAAAGGTTCTCTTCTTTTTATTAAAATTATTTTTTGTACAGATACGGTTGGCATTTAACATTACATACATTTAAGGTGTATACCGCATTGATTTGATACATTGATATATTAAAATATTATTACCACCATATCCTTAGCTAACATCTCCATCATGTCCCATAAGTATCATTTCTTCTTCGTGGTGAAAACATTTGTTTTCTAAGCCATTTTGCAGTGTATAATACAGTACATGAAATTTTATTCAGCTATGAGAAAGAAAGAAATCCTGCCATTTTGCTTACAGGACGGATGGACCTTGAGGGCATTATGCTAAGTAAGATAAGTCAGACCAAGAAAGACAAATGCTGTATAATCTCACCTATATGTGCAGTTGAAGGAACTTCTTTCTATTCATTCTCTTCTTGTTCATTCTTCCACGAAATGTGCACCTTAACTAAGCCTCCAGGGAAGTACCAGACAGTGATCGGTCTAGAGGGGCTATTTGTGACTATGTGCCACTCACCAGGGTGTCCTGCAGGGAAGCCGAGGTACCATAAATCAGCTCTGTTTGAGGAATGAAATATTCACAGGCACAGCAAACCCTGAGAAACAGGAATTGAGAAGTAACGTTTTATCTTATCCGAAAGGTTTGAAAGAAGGCAGTTTATAGGGAGCAGAAATCGAGTTCCCTAAATGAAAGAAGTGCTTATCCTATTCTTTCCAACATGGACAACCTAGGGTATAACGTAATTAGGAGTATTACTGGCTGCGTTTTCCAAGGTACCACACCCTCCTCTTAGCAGGATATTCTTCTCAGCTCTGCTAAGAGCTATGCCTTGTCTTTGCTGCTGCTGGAAGCCTACGATTAAATGAGGAATGAGACACCCAGTGATGTGATACTGTATTATATTACGGAACCTCTGGTCACTCACGTTTCTCACCCCATTAATTAGGTGCTAATTGCAAGAGCTACTTAAAAGTAGTTTTTGCCTTGCTCTCTGCCCTAACCACCTGCTCTTAGTGCGAAACTCCTATCAATAGCAAAGCCTCAGAGAAACACGCCTAATATTTGCAACATTAAGGTTATAGATTTTAGCCTCAAAGGAAAGCTGTGCAAAAGCTTAAGTTTTCATAGCGGGGCTAATGCCCTCATTATATATTCAACATGCTTAAGAAGGGCAAAATACAACCCGGTGGAATTATGTTTCTACAAAGATTTGTATTTGATAGTTACCAATCAGAATAATGGGATCTCAAAAAATAAAAATAAAAGAGGTGTTACTTAGACTCAAATTAGATTTCTCCTAAGGCAACTGCTTTTAAAACATTTTTGCTGTTACAATAAAGTATTCTACACTGAGGATAAGTTCCATGAGGACACTCAGCTTTCATAAATCAACCGTTTCTGCCTGATTTAGTTCCAAACAAATTATTTCACTTCCTTATAGCTGAAGCACTAACTCTTTTACTTGACATGACTCAGACATGGCTGAACATATTAACAGAAATTTTCTAAAAGCCTTCACCTTTGAATAAGTAATTTATTGACAAAATATCTAGAGAATGAGATACTTGAAAGAAACTAAAACGTGAAATAGAAACTCTGGAAGTTTCTTTTACTGATCTAATTTTTTTTTTTATTATAGAAATCCACAGTCTAAACTCAGACAAATTACAAACAAAAATATTGACATACAACTTGCTTGAAATATGGGGATTACCAGTAACCTCTGTCACATTATATACTATATTATTAAATGTCATTTAAAAGAGCTCAGAGATCATATGTAAAATTTTGTGTTTGAAGCAAAAAGGGAAATCTGCTATAGTTGTGACAAAAATCAATTGAAAACACATCTGTTTCCCAAAAAGCAATGTGACTCTACTGGGTTATCTTTTCTCTTAAGAAAGATGTAGTTTAAGACATACGATGGTTGCAAATCAGAAATAGGGAGGAATGATCACCAGCCCCAATGACTATGTCCCAACATTCTTCGTCTTCAACTTCCATAGCTAAGATGGCATGATATAGTGAGCCTCATGCTGGGCAGCAGGAAGGTCTAGCCTCAGGGCAGTGACAGCACTAGGGTTGGGAAGCTCAGCCTGGTTGGGTGAGTCTGACATGGAGGACAGATTCATCTCATAGGAAGAGAAGGCTGACAAAATCAGACAGGGTATTTAGGCTCCAGCCTGGACTATAGGGCCATTATCACTGTCTACAAATGAAGCCACAGAGCCTGGGTCCGGTCATATGGATTAGGCAGCCAAATGGTAAACCTGAAGCACACTTCACTCTGGACTGGCAAGATTTATTGCCACCCGCTGACTAATGACTGAGCTACTTGCTAGAACTTATTTATCAGCTCAGGGCAGAGCTGGCTGATCGAAGGTCTTCAGTGACTACAACTGAGCAATCCTAAAAAAAGAATAGGGATTGAAGGCCTACATATATGGATGTTTCATTTGGCATTATTTAGCTTCTTCGGGGAGACTGTGAAAGTCCCTGTGGATCTTTATGAATACAATGGATACTCAATAGTCAAAAATCAGGGAGATGAAATCAGTCACTTCTGAAGATGTTTTGCATCCTAATGTTGTGCTCTCAAGTTTCCGTGTGTGGCATTTTCCATATTTTACTTTGGAACGTGCAAACTTCCCTGAGGTCATGCCTCTGAGAGCATGAGTCCCAGAGTAAACTCAGACAGTGCTCACCCCTTCTCCTTGATGCGACTAAAGAACCACGTTAAAAAATGATAATACATTTTAAAAGGTGGTGGCCCACTGTATATTTTCCCCTTCCAAATTAGAGAAGGTCATTGGAAATCTTTCAAAAAGCCAAAAAGAGATAATAGGGCCCTTGTTCCAATGAGATGCAAATTCCAGGTGTTTGGCTGTGATGATTCAGTCGCTAGATGACTGCTCCACAGAAGCCTTGCAAATTTTGATCTCAGCAACATGATAGATTTCTGTAGGACACAGCACATGGCGTCTTCTGTCTCTCATGGTCAAACCTCCTTAGTGTTAAATCCATAAATATCAAAATTCTACTGCACTGATTCCATGAAGATCTTTGCCCTGCGGTTGCTTTAAATTACTTCCAGGGGACAACAGGGTTAGACCCTTGGAATAATCGGATGCCTCTGGATGTACTTCACTGAGCCCAAGAGATGATCAGACCATGATCATTCACTTAGGATTTCTTATAACTGAGAAACTGTTTGTTTTGTTGGCATCTGTGGTGAAACAGCAAAGCATAACATTGCAGCATCATAGTAATATTTATTATTTAAAATAATGTAGATATTAACACTTTTTACTAAAAATGGTAATGTCTCTAAAGGTTTGAGTGCCTTTCTCATTAATACATCCCTCGTCTCAGTTATTTGAAGTCACAGTTTGTTTGTTTTTTGTTTTTTTTTTTAAAGATTTTATTTATTTGACAGAGAGAAACACAGCCAGAGAGGGAACACAAGCAGGGGGAGTGAGAGAGGGAGAAGCAGGCTTCCCGCTGAGCAGGGAGCCCGATGTAGGACTCGATCCCGGGTCTCCAGGATCATGACCTGAGCCGAAGGCAGTCGCCCAACCAACTGAGCCACCCAGGCGCCCCTGAAGTCACAGTTTCTTAACAGAGGACACGTAAGATCAACGTAAGATCAACTTCAGACTGTTGACCCTCCCACCCAAAGTTCCATGCCTGTGTGACTAAGGACAAGATTATATAGTTCCACCGTGTTCTCAAAGGGGTACGTGATCCAGAAAGGTAAAGAACTTTATTTTAAATTAAGCCCCTTCTGCACTTTTTTGAAGTAGGCTCAGTTAGGAATAGTGTAGTTCTTCCAGATCACTTTGAACCCTTTCATACGTCTGGGTTAGATATGCCACCTAGCTCTGAAGCATCCCGACCTCAGTTACTTTTCCTCTGATGGATTGAACACCATGTCCTTCTTTCACTCCTTGACATGCTCATGGTCACCCAAGAGAAGCTTACCTTCCCCCAAGTGTCTCTTTTTGGCAGCCCCTTCACTCCTTTTCTTTTGAGGGAATCGACACAGTGGTATGATGGCCTTGGGAACCTGTGATTCCCCACTTGTTTGTTTCATTAACATTTATTCAAAGGTCTTTCTGTAATTAAAAGGGAATGCCCATTTATTACCTACCCCAGAAAAACCTGAGATAGAGAGGAAAGGTCAAAACAATAGAATAACCATTACCCATTATGAAGAGATAATGACCTTTAAGGGTTTCTTTTTTCATATTTTCTTCCATGTAAATATATTATGTACACTTACACGATGTATTAATTCATCAGATAGTTACATACATGAAGACGAAAAGTGTAGGTTATTCCCCATGTATCGAAGCTTAATGATTTTTTTTTTTTTT
>PITA01001595.1:0-12745 GCA_004023965.1 Spilogale gracilis
AAAAAATACCTCCTTGGAAAAGGGATTAACATGTTGGTCAATGCCTAAATTATATATATATTAAGATTTTGTTTATTTATTTGACAGAGAGAAACAGAGAAAGCGGGAACACAAGCAGGGGAGTGAGAGAGGGAGAAGCAGGCTTCATCCTGAGCAAGAAGCCTGATGTGGAGCTGGATCCCGGGACTCTGGGATCATGATCAGAGCCAAAGGCAGAAGCTTAACGACTGAGCCACCCAGGCGTCCCTAAATTATATTTCTTTTGATGTATTTTTTTAGGTTAAGTAAATACTTGTATGAAGCCTGAGGTTCACCTTTACGATGGAGAGCATTCCCAACAGTGTATTTGAAGCCTGCAAGAACCAGAATGCTGATGTCTTACATGGCTTATGTTTTCTTTGGAACTAGGGAGGAAAATGAACACATTTCATTTCTGTGCAAAGATTCAAATGAGTGTCTATGTGGGGAAAGGTTTAGGAAATTTGGCATGTTTCCCATGAGTGGTAAGAATTCGTATTATTGGAAATTTTTATTTCCAAATACATTTTAAGGCACCGATATATATCTCTACATATTATGAGACTGATTTTAACATAGTTGAACAAAATGGGAAATAAAGGAAAAGTAATCAAGTAAATAAGAAGCAATACTGTTCTTTTGAATGAAGTCATGATAATGTCCTCTCATTTTTAAGTGACTAAAGTAGTAACTCTAATATATAGTGCCCGCATGATTGATTCTACCACTTCATGACCTGGTGTGAAGTTTGTAGCATAAAAGTATTGAGATTTGATGCTATAAAACTAGTTACACCTGTCTCCTTTTAGACCAGAGTTGAATCATTAAGAGATCAATGGTATAATACTATATATGATGTGAGATGCTACAATATAGCACATATAATGCAATGTAATATGTAATACCATATCATATAGTGTCATAACATATCATATCATGTTCTACATTTTGGGTTAATTATAGAATGTGAGCTAAGAAATGAGAAAATATTGCTTAGCTGTCAAATTGTTTGAAACATAGCTATATAGCCTATTAAGGAAGAGAGCTAAACAAAATTCAGGGAAAATTGCAGGAATCCTAGGATGAGATTCTGTAGATATGACAGAATGAGAACAGGATTTATGACATATTGGAATGAAGCACACATAAATAACATTTATATAACTATGTTGAAGCATATTATTTGAAATTCTGTGTATTTGTTAGAAAACCAAAAGCACACAGTGTGATTTGTACATATAAGGCCCCTTTTCTTTATCCCCATGACCTCCTATATGGACTTTCTTCTCAGTCTGAACAACTTTATATTCCTTTCAACACAAACTCCATAACATTTTAGGGAACATACGAGCAGGGTGTGTATTAATTAAGTCAGTACACTCATCTTGGTGCCTAAATATAGACACAAATACCAAACACAGAGCTAAAAGTTTATAGAAGAAAAAGAAAATACAGTATTTGGCATATGTGGATCTAAATCTGAATTTGGCTCCACCAGTTACTAACTTTATGTTTTTTTAATTTATAATATTAGAAAAATATTAAACATTAACCTACTCTTTAAAATATCAAATACAATGCCTTTCATATAGCAGACATTTAATATTTTAAAATGAGATACTTATATCAAGATTTTAAGTCATTCTTATCTTTGATATAGCTAAGTATCCTATCATGGGTTACCGAAGTCTTTGAGAGGTACCATAAAATATGTCTGGAAGGAGTTTAAGATTTACAAGAGTAAGTTCCCATTTTTTAAAAATTTACCACCTCATATTGTAACTGATGAATCACTGAAGTCTACACCTGAAACTAATATTGCACTGAATGTTAACTGGTTGCAATTTAAGCAAAAGCTTGGAAAAAATAAATAAAATACAATATACTACCCAAAACAAGAGTGGTACTAAAGAACAAATATATCATCTTTTCTTCTTTGATAATTGTTGTATTCAGTGCTAATATCTAAATATTTCTCCAAAGATTAAAGATCCATCTTTTCCAGGAAACATGTTGCATGAAGTTGTTATTGTCCCTGATCTTGGAACCATATATTTCTACAAAGATATATTCCAATGCAATTAAAAGGGATAGAGAATGGGGACCACTGGAAGTGATATTGCCTTTTCTGACAAAATTATTGACTAGAAAACAGTGAACTTCACCACACTCGTTTTCAGTGCTCAGCATTTGAGTAACTGCAGATGTGACAATGTAGTTGCTCAATTAGACTGGAACACTGTTCATTCATGGTGGTGACTCACATAGAAAAAACAAAGGTTTTGGTTGGAGTACCATGGCAGAATTATGAGCTGCTTGCTCTACAGGGAAAGCATACTGCCTAGACAAAAATGAAAGGAAGCACAAAAGCCTGTCTTGGGAAGACAGTTATAGATGCCATCATCTTCATCACACCAGCTTCCTTTAATGACTCCCAGCTCAAATTCTGAAGATGTAAAAACCATCACTAGTTTGAATGTGCTTAGCATCATCAGTGAGCCAAATACCACTAACATCATTTATGCCTGGGTGCCAAAATAAATGTCTTATATTTGATATGTACATTCTCATAATTTAAAGGTTCTTCAAGATTAAACATATGTCCAGAGACATCTGCATTGAAGAAGAAAATTTCAACTATGAGGTTTTTTCATCACTAAATACAAATCAAGCCTATGGTGACAACAGTGAAAACAATGGTATTGTCTCCTCTACATGTCTTGTAAATTTGTTAAGTGTACCACCTTATTTTTTTAAGATTTTGTGTATTTATTTGAGAGAGGGAGAGAGAGCACAAACAGGGGGGACAGCAGAGGGAGAAGGAAAAGCAGACTCCCTGCTGAGGACCCTAGGATCATGAGCTGAGCCAAAGGCAGACACTTAACCCACTGAGCCATCCAGACATCCCCTAAGCCCACTACTTCTTAAAGACAAAATTGCGGCTGAGCCTCTCTGTGAATAGATTTATTTCTATTGTTATATCATTCTAGCCATAATCTACTCTAATATAAATTTTTAACTTCCTCTCAATACATAGACAAAAATATGCTAGCTTTGGTAGCAATTTCATTTTTGAAAAGAAAATACAATATTCAATTTCCTTATATTCTGAATATAGGCTGCATGAAAATAACTTCACATACTAGAAGCATTAAACAGAACTCATTTTTATTTTGAATTAGCCAGAGTTATTTTCTATAGCTGTCAGTTAAGAATGTTGAGAAATACAGAGCTTTACAATCAGATATCCACGAGAAAATGTGCTCTGTTTTTCCCACAGATATATACTATACACTAAACCAGATATAGCATCAGCATTTAATATAGATGCATAATAGAACTAATGGAAGTAAATTCAGTGATGCATAACAAAAGTTAAAGAGAAACTCTTCCACAGTGGTGTATTGTTGGTGAAGGAAAGGCGTACAGAATATCTCTTCTGGGCCTGCACTGAGCTCATCCACTCTCATGTGGTTTTCCAGCATCAACTTTGTAAGAGATTTTCTTTTCTTTTTATTTTGGGGAATTCTTTGACACACTACCTAAAATAACCATTAATGTCCAAACACTTACAATTCCCTTACATTCATTGGTAGGGTTAAAAAATTTGGAGAAGCCCTATTTTTTTTTAATGCTCTTTACAGCTTGTTTGGCTGTTATGATCTGAAATATTCCCCTGTGAAATGACAAAATTGAAAATTATTATGTGCTAAGTTAGAATCTTTTTTTTTCCAAATTCATCAATCATGTTTTGCCAAACCTCTTTATATTCAGCCATTATCAAAATATAGGTAGATAATTACCCGTAGGTAATTCATATTCCTGAATATAGTGGAATATCGTGAAACATCAGTGTTTGCAAGGAGCCTTGAGTTTCAGAGATTTATCTAAGGCATTCTTGAATTTAATTTAAAAAAATATCCTATTGGCCAGATGAACATGTTTACCTACTTTCCTAAACTGAAAATATCTGCTAGTCTGAAACTGAACTAGCTTGCTACTAAGCAATCTAGGATATTCTGTACACAGAATTCTGTACACAGATTTAAATCTTTTGTGATAATCTGCACACATATTAATTTTCTCTAATTTCTTTGCCCTACCGCAATTCACAATTAACATGAGCTTGGTACTTTGAGCTGATGGTATTAATTAGTAATTCCTTAATCAAGTTCTTCGAATAATTGATTTTCTTTGACAAAAATAATTACTACAAAACAGCTGTCCAATAATTGTGGGGCCTCACGAATATTAGATGTAACTATCACTCTAGCATAGCCTATATAATATTGTAATGATAAAGAATAAAAATGGCCCTCAGCTAAAATTTTGTACACACTGTAAAATCATAAGAGTTAAAATGATTCAAATCAGTCCCTTTGTCATTTATGTGTAAGACCTAATCAGCTGGTTAAGAGAGTAATGTCCTCTTCCTGTCTTGCAGCCTTTAACTCTTGGTTTCCCAGTATGCACCAAATTTGTAATTCATTCTAAAGTAGTTATCAATTACCTCTATTTTTAACTTACATGTTCCCCATTCCATCAGATTATGTAATGGAACAGACATACAACATACTCATTTTCTTTAGCATCTCCATAAAGCATTTTTGTAAGTTGGATCTAGGTTTTCCTTTATCCTAGTTAGCTGGGCATAAACTAAGATCATAGCAACTACACAATCTCTAAACAATTTTACTTCTTCAAAATTTTATTAGAATTTGAATTTCTCTATCTGCAGAGAATTTCCCATTTGGACACTTTTTCTTTTCCTAATATTATTTCATTCTCACCACACAGTCTTTTTTTTTTTTTTTCTAGGCCAATATATTCATCTCCTATTTAAATAAAAAAAAATAAAAAACAAAACAAAGAAAAAAAACTTGCTAAATGTCCTCAAGAACTCAGCAATGTATAAGATTGGTCTTATAAATTATACAGGACTGGCAATCCTCCATAAATTTCCTTTTGACAGATTCTACTCCCAGAGAGAAGGAAATAGTAACTTTAGTCCCAGAGGTGTACATGACCAAAAAACTCTTGAGTTGCAGTTTGCTATTTTTCCCAAATAACGAAAAGAGTCAAATACATTTATCACTACTAAGCTACTTTTTTTGGGCCCAGTTCTCCAAAGATACACAAACAAAAAATGATTTATGGGGCGCCTGGGTGGCTCAGTTGGTTGAGCGACTGCCTTCGGCTCAGGTCATGATCCCGGAGACCCGGGATCGAGTCCCACATCGGGCTCCCTGCTCGGCGGGAAGCCTGCTTCTCCCTCTCTCACTCCCCCTGCTTGTGTTCCTTCTCTGGCTGTGTTTCTCTCTGTCAAATAAATAAAATCTTTAAAAAAAAAACGATTTATACTTCACTTGTTACATAATCTTAACTTTTACCAAAAAGTAAATTAATAAGAGTCTTCACTCTTTCTACCAAGGTCACACTGAAAGATGGGGTACTAATTGGTCCTATTTTTTTGTAAAATTTTATATTGGATTGCAAGTTGTTGGTCAGGGAAGAGACCAAGAAAGTTCAAAAGGATTCATACCATAATATTACAGGGAGGAGAATAATAGTCATGGTAGCAAGTGTTACTGGGATAGAAAACAAAAGTTATGTCTTTATTCATAGGTAAGTGTCTATTATGCCAGTGTTTTATACTTGCTAAAGGTTAAAAAAATAGCCAACAACTAGCCAACAACAATTAAAGTTCAATTTTTTTTTCAAATAAGTGAATTTTTCCGTTTTCCTTGGCTATATCTAGCTTCCTTATTATATTGTGTTTCTATTATTATCCCGCTGTGTGGTAGGACTCAAAATTATTAGACATCCTCAAATGTAATTTTTCTGACTAGAGAGAGGACATCATATTTTAGTTTACACAGGGATTCAGCACTATAAAGTTTGAAAACAATTAAACATGTGAATATAGACAGTTTTCAAGTTATTGAATTTAGTTACTGGTTTCTGTCCAAACCAAGTATGAGGTCATTATCAAACTAACAGAGTTCTTAAAGAAGGTGAGGCTATTAAGCAGGTTCAAGATGCAGAAGAGAATAATTATTAGAGTTTTTTAATTATTAGTGTTTTTTGAATTTAATAATTAGTAGTATCTTTTAATTTAAGACTAATTATTAGTGTTTTAATTAATTAGATTAATTAATCATTAGGGTTTTAAATTTAATTCATTAATTATTTTTATTAGTGTTTTAAAATAATTATTAGTGTTTTAAATTAATTATTAGTGTGTTTTAATTAATTATTAGTGGGTTTTTTTTACCTTTTTTGGGAATTTATTTATGTATTTATTTTTTTACTTTAAATTTATTTTATTTTTTCAGTGTTCCAAGATTCATTGCCCATGCCCCATACCCACAGTGCTCTATGCAATAGTTGCCCTCAGTACCCACCACCAGGCTCTCCCATCCACCAACTTGCATTCCCACCAACAGTGTAAGAGAGTTCCCATTTTCTGCAGCCTCTCTAACACTTGTTGTTTCCTGTCTTGTTAATTTTGTCATTCTGACTGGTGTAAGGTGGTATCTCAATGTGGTTTTGATTTGAATTTCCTGGATAGCTAGTGACAATGAACATTTTTTCATGTGTCTGTTAGCCATTTGTATATCCTCTATGGAGAAGTGCCTCTTCATGTCTCTTGCCCATTTTTTTGAAGTGTTCATCTTCTTTTTGGATGTTGAGTTTGAGTAGTTCTTTATAGATCTTGGATACCAGCCCTTTGTCTGTGGTGTCATTTGCAAATATCTTCTCCCATTCTGTGGGTTGCCTCTTTGTTCTGTTGACTGTTTCCTTTGCTGTACAGAAGCTTTTTAATTTGATGATGTCCCAGAAGTTCATTTTCGCTTTTGTCTCCTTTGCCTTTGGAGACGTGTCTTGAAAGAAGTTGCTGTGGCTGATGTCAAAGAGGTTACTATTTATGTTCTTTTCCAGGATTTTGATGGATTCCTGCCTCACGTTGAGGTCTTTCATCCATTTCGAGTTTGCCTTTGTGTGAGGTGTAAGAGAATGGTCTAGTTTCATTCTTCTATACATAGCTGTCCAATTTTCCCAGCACCATTTATTGAAGAGGCTGTCTTTTTCCCACTGGATATTTTTTCCTGCTTTGTCAAAGATGATATGACCATAGATTTGTGGGTCCATATCTGGACTCTCTACTCTATTCCATTGGTCTATTTCTCTGTTTTTGTGCCAGTACCATGCTGTCTTGGTAATCACAGCTTTGTAATAAAGCCTGAAGTCAGGTAATGAGATGCCCCCAGCTTTGCTTTTCTTCTTCAGCAATTCCTTAGCAATTCAGGGTCTTTTTTGGCTCCATATAAATTTTAGGATTGTTTGTTCCAACACTTTGAAGAATGTTGGTGGAATTTTGATCAGAATGCTATTGAAAATATAGATTGCTCTGGGCAGTATAGACATTTTGACAATGTTTATTCTTCCGATCCATGAGCATGGAATGGTCTTCCATCTTTTTGTGTCTTCTTCAATTTCTTTCATGAGCGTTCTGTAGTTCCTCAAGGACAGATCCTTGACTTCTTTGGTTAGGTTTATTCCTAGGTATCTTATGGTTTTTGGTGCTATAGTAAATGGAGTCGATTCTCTGATTTCCCTTTCTACATTTTCATTGTTAGTGTATAAGAATGCAGCTGATTTCTGTGCATTGATTTTGTATCCTGCCATGTTACAAAATTGTTGTATGAGTTCTAGTAGTTTGGGAGTAGAGTCTTTTGGGTTTTCCATATAGAGTATCATGTCATCTGCAAAGAGAGAAAGTTTGAATTCTTCTTTGCCAAGTTGAATACCTTTTATTTCTTTCTGTTGTCTGATTGCTGTTGCTAGGACTTCTAACACTATGTTGAACAGTAGTGGTGAGAGTGGGCATCCTTGCCTTGTTTCTGATCTCAGAGGGAAGGCTGTCAGTTTTTCCCCATTGAGAATGATATTCACTGTGGATTTTTCGTAGATAGATTTTATGAGGTTGAGAAATGTTCCATTTATCCCTAAACTTTGAAGAGTTTTGATCAGGAACAGATGTTGTATTTTGTCAAATGCCTTTTCTACATCAATTTAGAGTACCATGTGGTTCTTCTCTCTTCTCTTATTGATTTTTTTCTATTATGTTGATTGATTTGCAAGTGTTGAACTACCCTTGAAATCCCTGGGATAAATCCCACATGGTGGATAATCTTTTAATGTATTGTTGGATCCTATTGGCAAGGATCTTGTTATGAATCTTGGCATTCATATTCATCAGAGATATTGGTCTGAAGTTCTCCTTTTTGATGGGGTCTTTGTTTGGTTTGGGGATTAGAGTAATGCTGGCTTCATAGAAAGAGTCTGGAAGTTTTCCTTCTGTTTCTATGTTTTGAAAGAGCTTCAGGAGAATAGGTGTTATTTCTTCTTTGAATGTTTGGTAGAATTCCCCAGGGAATCCATCTGGTCCTGGACTCTCGTTTTGGGGGAGGTTTTTGATCACTGCTTCAATCTCATTACTAGATATAGGTCTATTCAAATTGTCAATGTCTTCTTGTTTCAGTCTTGGAAGTTTATAGGTTTCTAGGAATGTATCTATTTCTTCTAGGTTGTTAAACTTATTGGCATATAATTGTTGATAGCAATTTCTGACGATTGTTTCTGTTTCCTTGGTGTTAGTCCTGACCTCTCTCCTTTCATTCATAATTTTATTAATTTGGGTCTTCTCCCTTTTCTTTTGGATTAGTTTGGCCAATGGTTTATTGATCTTATTGATTCTTTCAAAGAACTAGCTTCTAGTTTCGTTGATGCGTTCTACTGTATTTCTTGTTTCTGCTTCATTCATCTCTGCTCTATTCCTAATTATTTCCCATCTTGTGTGGGGTGTTGGTTTAATTTTTTATTGATTTTCCAGTTCTTGAAGGTGTAATGAGAGTTGGTGTGTTTGGGATTTTTCAATTTTTTTGAGTGAGGCTTGGATGGCTATGAATTTCCCCCTTATGAATGCCTTTGCTGTATCCCATAGGTTTTGGATAGATGTATATTCATTCTCATTGGTTTCTATGAAGTGTTTCAGTTCTTCTTTGATTTCCTGGTTGATCCACAGATTCTTGAGCAGGATTGTCTTTAGCTTCCAAGTTTTGATTTTCTTCTGAACTTTTTATGGTTGTTGAGTCCAGTTTCAGGGCATTGTGGTCAGAGAATATGCAGGAAATAATCTCAATCTTCTGGTACAGTTGAGCTCTGATTTGTGACCTAGTATGTGGTCTATTCTGGAGAAAGTTCCAGGTGCACTTGAGAAGAATGAGTGAATACTGTTTTAGGGTGGAATGTTCTGAATATATCTATGAGATCCACCTGGTCCAATGTGTCATTCAAGGCTCTTGTTTCTTTGTTGATTTTCTGTTTAGATAATCTGTCCATTGCTGAGAGTGGTGTGTTAAGATCTCCTACAATTAATGTATTTGTATCCATATGATTCTTTATTTTGCTTAACAGTTGGCTTATGTATTTGGCTGCTCCCATGTTGGAGGCATAAATATTTACAATTGTTAGATCTTCTTAGTATATAGACCCTTTGAGAATGATGTAATGTCCTCCTGTGTCTCTGACTACAGTCTTTAGATTAAAATCCAATTTGTCTAATATGAGAATCACTACCCCGCTTTCTTTTGGGGTCCATTGGCATGAAAGATGGTCTTCCATCCCCTCACTTTCAATCTGGAAGTGTCTTTAGATTCAAGGTGAGTCTCTTGTAAACAGCATACGGATGTGTCCTGTCATTTTATCCAGTCTGCAACCCTGTGCCTTTTTATTGGAGCATTTAGGCCATTCACATTGAGAGTGATTATTGATAGATGTGTTTGTATTGACATCACGTTGTGTGTTAAGTTCATGTTTCTATAGATTACCTCTGTACATTCCTGTTCTGTGTCACTCTTGGGTTTGTTTCTCTTTTATAGAACCCCTCTTAGTATTTCTTGTAGTGCTGGCTTGGTGGTTGCATAATCTTTTAGACTTTGGTGGTCCTGGAAGCTCTTTATTTCTCCTTCCATTCTGAAAGTCAGCCTTGCTGGGTTCATTATCCCTGGTTGCATATTATTGTCATGTAGTGTCCTGAATATGTCTTGCCAGCCCTTTCTGGCTTGCCAGGTTTTTGCGGAAAGGTCTGACGTTATTCTGATGGTCCTCCCTCTAAAGGTAAGGGATAGCTTCCCCCTATCTGCCCTTAAGACACATTCTTTGGTTTTATGATTCACGAATTTCACAATTATGTGTCTGGAGGTTTTTCTAGCCTCATTGATCTTGGGGGGTGTCCTCTCTGCCTCTAGGACATGAACATTGGTTTCATTCTCCATATTAGGGAAATTTTCATCCATGATTTTTTCAACTATATCTTCTAGGCTTCTCTCTCTCTCAACTCCTTCAGGGATTCCAATAATTCTGATTAACAATCCTGAAACTACAACATGTATACTGGAATTAAACAGTTAAGTAAATGAATGGCAATAAATTGGATCCAGGTTCTTTGCTTTTGAAGTGGGAGGTGAAGACAAGCAAAGGGAAGAGGCCAGAATGATCCTTGTTGTAATGGATGACAGCTGGAGACATCAATATGCACTCATCTTTAGCTTAATATAGATACAGATGGATATGCACAGAAATATTCATAATAAGTATACATATTTGGGTTGGTATACATTTATGTAACCTCTTACTTCTTACTCTGTCAGCTAAGATTCCTAGATGGAACGACATCCCAGTGGCAATGAGCAAATCTGACACCCAGATCTTGGTTTCCAACACCTTTCTCTAATGCCCTATACAATCTACTATTATCAACAAAATAAACAGCACACATCACTTTTTAAAAATCACACTATTTAAAAGATTAAATTTCACTACCTCAGATGCAAATTATGTCAGTGCTATGTGTTGTGTCTGCTTTTTTGAGTGGTGGATGGTAATTAAATCAAAAGAGCCAAGATTGAGTTCTGTATTAACTTTATATAAAGCAGAGTTGGTTGTATGGATGGTGCAAAAGGAGGGAGATTGAATTATCCTTCAAAATAACAAACTCAGGAAGTCAACAGAAAGCTTCAGGGAGACCTTGGAGTTTCCAGAAGGTAGAAACAGGATTTTCAATCAGTTTTATGTGGATCTCCATAGTTGATATCAGGTTTACCAGATCTACTGAGAAAAACAAAAACAACTAGAAAATGATAAGAATAAATAATGAGAAGGCAAAATAATTAAAATAATAATGTTAAATATGGAAAAACAATGGGTTTATTTAAACTTGTCCTTCATTATAAAAATGCGAAGGCCGGGTGCCTGGGTGGCTCAGTTGGTTAAGTGACTGCTTTCGGCTCAGGTCATGATCCTGGAGACCAGGAATGGAGTCCCACATCGGGCTCCCTGCTCGGCGGGAATCCTGCTTCTCCCTCTCTCAGTCCCTCTGCTTGTGTTCCCTCTCTAGCTCTGTTTCTCTCTGTCAAATAAATAAATAAAATCTTTTAAAAAAAGGAGAAGGCAAAATTTCTTATATAAGTAAAATGTAAAGTGGCCTATGAAGGACAACTAAGAATTACAACAATAATAAATTATTTTGGAAACAAAGGAAGGGAATTGTTGCAGAGACCTAGAAATAAAGAAAAGTATGTTGTATAAAAATAACTATGAAGAACTTACATTTATAAATAAACATTCCAGATGTGTTAAAATAATGAAATAATAATGAAAGGTACAAGAGACATGATCTTTTATGATTCCATGAATTTTAGAACTGCATTTATGTTTCCATGCTGAAAAAAATATAAAAAATAAAAGAAGGGAGAGTAGATTACTTCTAAAAAATACTAAAAGAAAATTAAGGGGCACCTGGGTGGCTCAGTTGGTTAAGCGACTGCCTTCGGCTCAGGTCATGATCCCGGTGACCCAGGATTGAGCCCCACATTGGGCTCCCTGCTCTGTGGGAAGCCTGCTTCTCCCTCTCTCACTCCCCCTGCTTGTGTTCCCTCTCTGGCTGTGTTTCTCTCTGTCAAATAAATAAAATCTTAAAAAAAAAAGAAAATTAAGTTGCAGCCAATATGGCAAATAATACAGAAGAAAAATTAAAATTAGAACTATCGTATCATCTAGCAATCTCACTTTTGAATATATAGCCAAAAGAAGTGAAACGGGATCTTGAAGAGTTCTGTACTCCCGTGTTTATTCCGACATTATGCACAATAGACAAGATATGGAATCAGCCTTGGTATATACATACTATCCATATAAATACAATGGAATATTAGTTAGCCTTGGAAAAGGAGAAAGTTCTGCCACATGTGTCAACACGGGTGAACCTGGAAGACTTTGTGCTAAGTGAAATAAATTACAGAAAGACAAAAAAAATGCATGATCTCACTTATATGTAAAATCTAAAACAGTCAAACTCATAGAAATAGAGACTTGACTAGTGGTTACCAAGGGCTGGAGGAGTGGGAAATGGGGAGTTGTTGGTCAAGGGGCACAAAGTTTCAGTTACAGAAGATGAACAAATTCTGGAGATCTAATGTATAAAAATGTGACCATAGTTTACAATATACTTGTATATTTGAAATCTGTTAAGAGAATAGAACTTAAGTGTTATTTATCATCACACAAAAAAAGTGAAGAAAATGGTAACTGTGAGATGATGGATACGTTAATTACCTTGATTGTGGTGCATATTTCACAATGTACAGGTATCAAGTTGTAAACA
>PITA01001595.1:12845-133541 GCA_004023965.1 Spilogale gracilis
CTTTTTCTTTCTTTTTTTTTTTTAAGATTTTATTGATTTATTTGACAGAGAGAAACACAGCAAGAGAGGGAACACAAGCAGGGGGAGTGAGACAGGGAGAAGCAGGATTCCCACTGAGCAGGGAGCCTGATGTGGGGCTCAATCCTGGGTCTCCAGGATCATGACCTGAGCTGAAAACAGTCACTTAACCAACTGAGCCACCCAGGCACCCCTCAAAATATAACTTCTAAAACAAACTGAGGAACTTGGAGGGAGGAGGGGTGGAGGGATGGGAGAGCCTGGTGGTGGGTACTGGGGACACCTAAAGCGTGGAGCACTGGGTGTGGGGAATGGGGAATGAATCTTGGAACACTGGAAAAAAAAATTTTTAGTAACAATAAAAAAATATATATATATATATATATATATATATATATATATATATATATATATAACTTCTAAAAATAAAACATCTAAGTCAGTGTTATTCCTGAGAAAGATTCACTATAATTGTTAAAGTGAATATTGAAAAACATGATGAATTTACTTATCATAATTTATCATTCAATTATTAATAAAAACACAAATCATCTATATTTGAACTCCATAAAAAGAAGTTTACACCTTTCTGAAAAACTGCATTACTACACAGGATAAAAGCAGACAGTGGCTTCTTTCTTTTTTGTCTACATTTTTCTAAGTTATACTTTATGTTTGATTTTTTTTGTCTGTTAAGTTTATGAATATCCCAGATAGAGAAGGAGGATTTATGTCCTTTGTGTCCTGTCTCTGTCCTACAAGAAAGGTGGTGAACATTCATCTACATCAAGATACTCTTGGAGTCCATGCTTTAACAATGATAAAACAAACACAGAATTAAAATAGCCTTCTCAAAACCCAGAGAGATTTCAGTGTTTAAAAAAGTCAATGGATTGCTGCTTCAAAACAAAGGTCACATCTATTTTGGATGTGGAATGGAACACACAGCTGTTACTTGTCATGACCACTCCATGAAGGTGCACCCATGAATTGTGTCTTTCCACAATGTCAGCTTTATTTGGTCATAAAGCAAAGTTAAATCACAATTATAGAGCAGGCTCAGGATTCCAAACTCAATGACAATTCACCGTGTGATTAAATTAGGCTTTTCAGCACACAAAGCAGGACAGAAGACAAGCCACACAACAAAGAAGATAACAGAAGGGGTGCAGGAAGTGAATGAACCAAATGCAAAGACAGTCTGTGGACCTGCAGTTGAGATGAGGTCTTGATCTGGTCCGGGTGAGATCTCGGCACTTACTGCTTCTGATGTTCAATCAGGGAAGGCTGTTGCTTCTGTTCAGAGATCAACTGGACACAACCTTTGCAGAAAGTTGCCTTTTTTAATGATCACATATAGAGGGGTCAGGTTTGAAGAGTCTTGACAGTTTGCTGCCCAAATCCTAACCTTTTTAAAGGGATTTGATCAGTTTTGGGGTTCTGCAGACCTCCTCTGGTTCTCCTCCTTAGCAGTTTTGGGGTGTCAGCTGATGCCAGGCCCCACAATGTCTCCCAGCTACAGTACCTTAACTGCTCACGTCATGGTTTGAGACAGGCTCCTGCTTGACGTGAGAGACTCCATTTTGCTCTCTAGATTGGTCCAAGATGAAGCCGCAACCTGTGGAGCATTCACATCATATTCAGACAGTGGTAGGTTGGGTTAGACATCAGGGAACAAGATACGTGACAGGTAGCAAGAGTATTAGACTTGGAGTAAAATTAGAGCCTAGAATAGCTGACTGTCACAGTGTATATAAAATAGTATGTTTATGTATAGATATGATAGGAGGAAAAAAGAGACTGAATAGACTTGGGTCTAGCCATCAGGCTCTGTTATTACAATATAATTGCAGGGTGGAAATTTTGAGCTACTGATAGAAACCATGGCTCTGAAGGGGGTCTTAAGGAGACAAAGAGAAGGAAAGGAATAAAGACACACACACACACACACACACAAATTATAAAAAAATAAACAAAAAAATCCAAAAACTATGTGCAAATTATGTACATAACAATAAGTCATATTATATATGTGTATCATATATATATATATGTAAGTCCTTGAGATCCTTATCAAAGATAAAGGCAAATGCTATTGAAGAAAGTAGTACTAAAATGACACTATGGAATAATTAAAGCATACTTCATTTCAAAGAAATCAAGTATTAGCTGTAGCTCAAAATGAATTTTTAAAAGATGTAAAAAAATAACCTACAAAATAAAGAATAAAGAAGTTATTAATAAGAACATAGTACTATTAAACAAGAATGCACACACAGAGATAAAATATTAGACAGTAACAAAAAAATCCAGATATATTTATTACTTAGAAGACAAACAAAATTAAATATATTGGATAGGATAATTTATATATTGAACACATTGGGGGGAGGAAATTTTAAGACAGTGCCTATAAAACACCAATAAATCAGCACAGAGAGTAAAACAGTTGAAGTATGAAGTTAAGAGATACAGATTGAATGACTTTAACATAGACCTAAAATCTTTCAAAAAGAACCCTGCAAGAATGGTGGAGATGTAATGATTTGAGGCACTAAGACTGAGAAATATCTGGAGACTAGAAGTGCAAGACCAAACTTCTGGATGATTTTGTTTCCAGCAAGACCTCTCTTCCTAATTTGTGGAGAGTCATCCTCTCAAAGATGGCCTCTCCTCAGTGCTCAGAAAGAGCAAGCTTGTTCTCTGGTATCTCTTCTTAGGATAGTAATCCCACTGACAGGGTTCTACCCTTATGATCTCTTTTAACCTTAACTGCTTCCTTATATATCCCATCTCTAAATATAGCCACAGTTCATGTAAGAGCTTCAGCATATGAATGTGGGGGGACATAAATATTAAGCCCATAACAATTTTTGTTTAAAGAAGGGTCAAAATGAAAACACTGGCCATACATAAATGAAATGAAAGTAAGAGGGAGACACAATATAGTTTAGTAGGGAGATAAGTCTTTATAAAGTTCTCTTAGAAGTGGAGAATGAATGGAAAATATTTAAAATAATTAAACTTCCATAAAATTAAATAAATTAAAGATAGATTAATATTCTATCTCCATATCAGCCCATGCTGAGTTGAAAACTATGAATAGTAGGGGCACCTAGGTGGCTCAATCATTAAGCATCTGCCTTTGGCTTAGGTCATGATCCCAGAGTCCGGGGATCGAGACCTGCATTAAGCTCCCTGCTCGGTTGGAAGCCTGTCCCTCCCTCTCTAGCTCTGTTTCTCTCTGTCAAATAAATAAAGAAATAAAATCTTTTAAAAAATAAAAAATAACAATAATAAAATAAAACTATCGATAGTAAGAAAATAAACGGAAATAACAGAATAGCACTAACAACAACAAAAAAATAGTAACATCTATGAGAATTAAATGCATATATACTTTCTTCAGCATATTAAAAATTAAAGAGAAAATCATTATGCAGTTTTGAAATATTTAAACTAGACTACACGGAAAAGTACTGCATATCAGAATTTGTGGAATGAAATTAAAAAGTATTTGAGGAAAAATGCATAGCTTTAGGTACATTTATTCAAATAAATGTTAAAGGTGCCTGGGTGACTCAGTCAGTTACGCCTCTGCCTTTGGCCCGAGTCGTGATCCCAGGGTGCTGGGATCAAGTCCCGCATTAGGCTCCCTGCTCAACAGGGAGTCTGCTTCTCCCTCTTTCTTTCCCCCTCCACCCGATTCATGCTCTTCCTCAAATAAATAAATAAATATTTAAAATAAAATAATATCCCTAACTTGTAAAAAAATTAAGCAAACATATTAAACACATTAAACAACACTTTAACACTTCGAAAAGAAAATGAAAAATAAATAGCATTAAGGTAGGAAACATTTTTTTTAAAGGAGAAGAAACAGTATATGTGAATAAACAAAGAATAACAAACTGTATTATAGAAAAAGTAAAATTTATATAACTAAATACTTTTTTAAGTACTAAAAAAAACCCAAAAAACAGCCTAAGAAAAGTTTGAAGTGTCAATAACAGCATAAAAATATATTTAAAAACCTCCAATGGAAGAAAATATTAGAACATATACAAATAGCATTAATAATACACTCCCAAAGAAAGAACTATGAAAGGTCAATAGATATGAGGAATGACTGCAATCATAGAAACACAGCATAAAAACCTTGAAATATAGAGAGGATATAGAGAAATGGGAATTCTCACACACACCTGGTGAACCAACACATCAAATATGGTAAAGTATAAAAAATGTTTAAATATGACACTGTGATAAAATATATGTAGCCAATATACTATATTGTTCAGAAAAATTGTTTTGAGAATGGAAGCTATTGATAAAAACAATCTTTGTGGGGTGCCTGGGTGGCTCAGTTGGTTAAGCGACTGCCTTTGGCTCAGGTCATGATCCCGGAGACCCGGGATCGAGCCCCGCATCAGACTCCCTGCTCGGCAGGAAGCCTGCTTCTCCCTCTCTCACTCCCCCTGCTTGTGTTCCCTCTCTGGCTGTGTTTCTCTCTGTCAAGTAAATAAAAATCTTAAAAAAAAAATCTTTGTGCAGAAATTAAAATTACAAGCGCCCTTCCAAGTACTAGGAGCTAAGTCCACTTGCATCTGTAACAATGAAAATGAGAACTAAGGTTGTTTGTGTCAATGTCACTTAAGTTTTAGTTCTAGGAAATCCCTATCTAGGAAGATAAAACCACAAATCAGTAAATAATTTCACTCATTGCTTCACAAGATTTCTGGAAGCCCATCTATCTTAGAAAGAATTTGTTCATCTGGGTAAAATCTCTTTGCTCAAACAACTCTCTTAGAAAATATTTTACTTAAAGACTTCTTAAAGAGTGAAGTCCCTTTGTATACATTAATCCTACATAAATATGTCATAAATTTTGCCCTATATCAATCAATTCTCCACCTTGGAAAATCAATTCAATAAATCAGAACCTCTGAAAGTGAGGCTCTGAAGACATTAGCTGTTAAACACGTTTAATTATTCTGAATGCAACAGTTCAAAAGGTACTAGAATTAAAGAGACTTCCTCACTTCTGTAAATGCGTAGTTTGAGAGTAAACTACAATGTGTAGAGTGCATGAAGAGGGATTACAGAGAACACTGAACATAATGTGGATACCATGGGTGAAGAATCCGACATACATTTTATCATTTCTTTAAATTGTTTTCAAATCCCTTTACCTTGACTTGATAATTAGTGGTTCTTCATGATGTTAGTTGGTAGCTCCAGAAAATATCTATGGTTATGGTATGTGTATCCCCAGAGTAACACTTGAAATAGAATCACATTTTTGTTTTATTTCCTTTCTCTTAAGCTACGAATTCCTTGAGGAAGGAATCTTGCCAAATTCCTCATCTCTACTATCCTCATGTTTGGCACAATACATATGATTCATATTTGTTAAATAAAAGGATATGACTGAAAAGTTTGCCTGATTCCTCTATAACCTAATGGTCATATTTTTTAAATGATTTATGTATATTTGCCTTAAAAGTTAACTTTAAAATGGTTCACATGCTTCAGTGATTTTCATTTCTTAGCTGTGGACAATCTGAGCTAACTAAAACAGTTTCTAAAGATAGAGCTATAGCTGTTTTTAAAAAGGAAATACTTCATTACAGTATCATTTTAAAATGTTGGTTAAAACTTCTTGCCCTTTTGAATGAACAGAAAGTATCATTATTCCAATGCAACTGTCTTTCTATAAGAACACTTACTAATGCAATAAGTTACCAGATATGCTTGATTCCAGTTTTCAAGGGATTATATTGTCCCTTCATATTTCTGAGAAATGATTCAAGGAAGGACTGGTGAGTCTATTTCACAATACCTCTATTTGGGCGCTAACATGATTCTAAAAAATCTTTTATCTTAATTACTTGATTAAATTATTAAATACGTATAAAGAACAGTGCTTGGCAAATGAGAATCATTTTTAGGTATTATTGTGGTTTGTAACAGGAATATTTATCACAGATCAGACAACAATACAGGTTTGTTGAGTGCTCAATTGTTGTCTAGATTGCAAAATTATACATGATGAATTTATCTTCCCATTACATCCAATCATAAAAGGAAATATGTGTTTCAGAAAATTTCAGAGGATAAATGAAATAATTGTATAAGGAAATATTACTTATATACTGAAATTATATCAGACAATGCAAACAAAAATTTGTTTGACAAAATATTTTGAATATGTTTTAATGAAAGAACATAATACCCTTCTCAAAAAAATGACGACTGTATCTATAAATTAGATGCATTCTGAAGCCTCTTTTCTCTACTTCCTAGTTCTTATACCTTTGTTAATGAGAAAAGGAATGGTACATCAAATGGTCTCAAGGTAACTTAGATGTTTACTTTATTGCAAGCTATTTGAGTGGTAATTTTATATTTATTTGATGAAACTCCAAAATTAACATCAAACATCTTAAGAAAGCATTCTAAAGGCTCAATATGGTATTTTCTGTTAAATGCGCTTTGCTTAGCATTAGCTCAATAAATTTTGTCAAATAAATCATCTGTGGAGTCAAGATATTTTATGCAAATGCTGTGAATTGTAACAGTTGTAGTGTTAGACTATCCCTCTTCCTTTTCCTAGAAACAGATTAGAAAATCGCATACTGGTCAGAAAATAAAAAACACAAAGGAGTAAATTTGATTGCCAAATCAAGGCAAAACAGAACATCACACATTATCTTTAATTTTGCAACTTGTTTTAAGATTGTCTTTTTCTCTACACTTTATTATGTGCTTTCTTTAGACAAAATTTTAGTATTTGGAAATTTATTACACGGGGCAAATAATTTCTGGAACTTTAATTTATATATACAAACTAATACAAATCATGTTCCACTGTTATAGTTAGCCATCTGATGTTAAGTTCAACACATTTCTCTTGAAAAATGTGATCAAATTATTTCTAATTGTCAAAGAATTATTATCCATATATTTGTTACCTCAGATGGTAATTCCTTTAAACCTTTCTCCTTTCTTGAATTTTTTAAATAACACTATTTTTTTTTTTCATTCTACCAACTGTTCCAGTAACTTTGTCACTTCTGGATTTTATCCTTATTCCTCAATGTTTAATTAATGTTCATATTATTTAAAGTTTATATTTAGCCTTTTTATTTTCCTGTTCTCCAGTTTTTCCTTTAACACTGTGTAATATCATTGATTTATATAAATATAACAACCCTTCTAAACTTGATCTCTTGTACAGACCTATGTGTAAATGAGAACTCCTTTTTTTCTCTCTATGGATAATGAAATCTATCTTAAACAATAATTTAAATAAAATAATGTTAACAATTTACTAGGACATAAGAACATGTTAAGAAAGTCTCTGTTACTCAACATGTTTAGCATTTATTCAATAATAATTGTTGATAGTGATAACTCTGGGCACTGTGAGAAAAGATTGGCACATACATAAATTTACTATTGTTTTGCAACATCGAGTCCATCTATATAATCCAGGATTATCTTCCTACATCAACATCATTAATTTAATCAAATCTACAAGTCCCTCTTGCAATGTAAGGTAACATATACGCAGGTTTCAGGATCTAGGTGTACACATCTTTGGAAGTGCATTATACACCTTAAGTCTTTGGCTCACTTGCTCTTAAATACCTACATTCATCTCATATGCAAAATATATTCACCCCACGGTCCCCAGAAGTCTAAGCCAATTACAAAATAACTCAGTTCCAAATTTTATGTAAGTCTCATCGGCTCAAATTTCCAAATTCCACCATCTAAACCATCTAAATCAATTATGGGTGAGATTCTGGGTGTAATCTATGCTGATCGAAATTCCTTGCCAATTGTATACCTGGAAAACTAAAAACCAATAGACCTGTAGTTCCTTTCAAAAGGAATAAAATAAAAATAAAAAGAGTCACCAGTTCCAAACAAATTCAAAATTTAACTGTACAGACTCCATTAAGTTTCAAGGATTAGGAATAGTCCATTTGGCTCTAGGCTCCACCCTCTGATCCCTCATCTCCACATTGGGACTCTCATTTCTACCTTATGAATCAGGCTTCTTGTTTCATGAAGGGTAGCATGTATTTGCAGTTGAGTGTTTTTATCAGTCTGTCTCCTGTCAGTAGAATTTTGGGAGTCTGACAGCCTTCTGTCATTTGCCCTCTCTTTGTCCCCTCTGGTCCAAGCAAATGCAATTTCTGCTGATAATTACATTTTGAGGAATCTTATGGATTTCTTGTTTATGTCTAAAGGATTCAGTTCACTAGGCAATGGACTTCTGTACTGATCTGTCTTAGATAATCTCAACCTTATTTTGGGTTTCCACAACAAGGCTGAGTGGATCCATGAGTCACATGCCTGATACCTTCATAGAATCTTCTGTGTGGCTACATAATGTGCACCTTTTTTTCCTTCTGAGGCATTAGGAAAAGGTTGTCCAGAAACACCCACAGCCTTCTCTTAAGATAATTCTTTCCTTACAGCAAATCTCCTAGTTTTATTTCCTTTGCAATCTGGATAGGTTGAAAGTTTTCCAAATGAAGCCCTGATTACTTTTGCTTAACACAACTTCCTTCAATTTATCTCTTTCTCTTGCATTTTACAAATGGCAAGTTTTACTATACTTGCATTTTACTATAAAAATCAAGTTTTACCTTCAACGCTGCTGAGAAGTCTCAGCAAAATATCCACATTCATCACTTATAAATTCTGCTTTTTATACAACTGTAGGACTTAAATCAACCAAACTCTCTGTCACTATATAACAACCCACTTTGCTCACTAAACACATGTTCCTGATTTCCTTCTGATTCCTAATTAACAGTGCCTGTAACAATCATATTTCTACCAATTCTTCCCAAAATTCATCCTGCCTTTACTCATTACCCAATTCCAAAGTCACTCCCACATGTTTACATGTTTGTTACATTAAAATCCCATTCTTGTACTATACTACTTATGCTAATCCCAAATCTGTACTAGTTTCCTATTGCTGCTATGACAAATGACCACAAACTTAATGGCTTAAAAAAAAAAACAATTTTATTATCTTACTATTCTAGATATCAGAATTTAAAGTTTGAGCTAAAGTAAATTTGTCAGCAGAGCTAGTACCTTCTGGAGGGGTCAATTCATTTCCTTATTTGGCCAGCTTCTAGATGCTGTCTTTATTCCTTGCTTGTGGCCATGCATCAGGTCGCCTTTGCTCTTCTCCTTTCTTCCATCAACACATTGTTTTCTTTTTCTGCCTCTAACTCAACTGCCTCATTCTTATAAGGCCACTTATGATTTCACAATATCCACTTGGATAATTTGGTTTACCTACCCATCTCAAGATCCTTAATTTAGTCCATCTGCCAAGTCCTTTTCCCATATAAGGTGACATATTTACAGGTCTGGGAATTAATATATGCATGCCTTGGTGTAGAAAAGACATTATTCAACCTACCATATCACATTTCAAATATGATGTATCTATTAAGAGAATAATGATATAAGTTATGAACCATTTGATACATATAATAATTACAGTGTATATTAAAATATAAGCACATAAAGAGTATCATTTATGTTATATAACAACTATGATTACCAAGTGGTAAGTAGAGGGCATCTAATTATATTCCCTCCAAATCTTCTTGATGTTAAATAGTTCTAATTGTATTGTCCTTCCAGAAATAAATTATTCTTTTATGTTTTTCCCCAAAGCGCTCCCTGTATTTTCCAATTAAAGTTCTATGGATATTATAAGGACTATAAAAACGCATAATTTGACAGAGATTGTTAATTTTGGCTTTATAAAATGAAGAGAACAGTGTTTTAAATGCTCTAGACATTAATTTTGATTGTTTAAAAACTGTTGACAAAGTGCTTTTATTCGGTTATTAAATATTCTATTTTAAGTATTGTGATTTTGTAGTTTTCTATGCATAGCCTTATCATTTTAGTTGTGAAATTATCTGCATACTTCCCATTAGGTCAGTTAATGAATTTACATTTTCTAGAATTTAAGCATATGTTTCTTAGTGAAATTGTTTCAATTATACTGATGAACATTTTCAAAGCTTTGCATAGGCAGCTTGCCTTAAAGCATTAAAAAGTGACTTTCTGTTCATGAACTAATTAATCCCTTTATCACTTCAGCAGATCTCTTGATGTTTCATTAATTTACCCAAAATTGATTAAAAGTAGAGAACATAGCTTATCAACTACACTCATTGGTTAAACTACAGAACAAGGAGCTAGTATTTCTGTTAAAAATATTTCCTAGGGTTGTAACTACAATGAAATACGGGAAACTCTCACAGTCCTCAACATCACTAATCATCAAGGAAATGCAAATCAAAACAACAATAAGATATCACCTCATGCCTATTAGCATTATTATTGTCAAAAAGACAAAAGATAACAAGTTGTGGCAAGAATGCAGAGAAAAGGGAACAATTGCACAGTTTTGGTGGAATTGTAAAATTGTGCAGCTGCTTTGGAAAACAGTAAGGAGATTCCTCAAAAGTTTAAAAATCAAACTACCACATGATCCAGCAATCCCTCTTGTGACACATATGTGAAGGATATCAAATCAGAACCTTGAAATGATATCTGTACCTACCATATTCACTGCATCATTATTCACAGTAGCTAAGATATGGAAACAACCTAAGTTTCCTTCAACATATGAATGGTAAAGAAAATATGGTGCACATGTACAATAGAATGTTATTCCTCCATAAAAAAGAGCCTAACATTTATTTAAAAAAAACAACAACAACATTGTTTTAAGTAAAAAGCCCTGAGGATATTGTGCTAAATGAAATAAGTCAGACACATATAGAAAAAAAAAACCCTGCATGATCTCACTTATATGTAGAATCTAAAAATGTCAAATATACAGATGTAGAGAATAGGACAGTAATTACTAGGGGTAGGGAAGTGGGGGAATAGGAAGATGCTGATCGAAGAGCACAAAGTTTTATTTATGTAGAATGAATAAGTCTAGAAATTAAATGTACAGCATAATGACTATTGTCAATAATACTGATTTGAATATTGGAAATTTGCTAAGAGAATAGATTTTACGTACTCTCACCACAATAACAATAAAGAAGGTAACTATGTGAAGTGATGGAAATATTAATTCACTATATATATGTACATAAAATATATGTGTACACCTTAAATATACACAATTTTTATTGAAATGCCTTACTTTGCAAAAGTTATTATTTTAATTAAACATTTTGAGTATATAATGGATTTCTATTTTTAAGAAATAATGATTTATATGTATCTGAAATTATATTATATAAAAACAGATAGCATATGCTTATAGAGAAAAAAACTCTGGCTTTAATTTTTTCTAATTTGTTTAAATACTACCATTATCTTGTCTTCTACTTTATTCATTTCTGAAGATATAAACCAATTATCTAATTGAATGTTGAAAAAATATTTGATAAAGCTCCTAGTTTTCCTGTCACCTAATAGCATGGATGTAGAAAGTAAAATTTTTTCAAAGATTTTATTTATTTATTTGCCACAGAGAGAGAACACAAGCAGGGAGAGAGGCAGGCAGAGGGAGAAGCAGGTTCCCAGCCCAGCAAGGAACCCAATGGAAGACTTGATCCCAGGACTCTGGGATCATGACCTGAGCCAAGGGCAGGTGCTTAATCACCTGAGCCACCCAGGTAAGATATTAACTATTTATTTGAGCGAGAGGAAGAGAGCACAGAAGGAGAGTGAGAGGGAGAAGCAGACTCCCCGCTGAGCAAGGAACCCAATGCAGTACTCCATCCCAGGATCCTGAGTTCACAACCTGAGGAGAAGTCAGCTTAACTGACTGAGCCGCACAAGTGCCCTATAAAAGTGACTTGAGCAAAATATTTGGAAAATAGTAGTCATGAGAAAATTACATGGAAAAATTTATATGAATTGACCAAATCTATACTTCCAATTCCATTACTTAAACAATAAAAATACACTAATCATTTTCACTCAAAAAACTAAAAGTTACAAAAACAAAGCAAATCTAGGGAAAGGAGAAAATTTAGTGTAGACAAAAATAGAAGAATATAAGAAAACAAAAGTCAGAGAACAGACATGGGAGAAAAAATGGGGTTCTTCTTTTAAATGAATGCATCCCATGCTAATACTTAAAAAAATTATTTTCAGTGTAAAACTGAAAGCCTTCCATGAATCCTGTAATATACTGCTCTGCAATGGGGAATGAGGTTCCCAGAAAAGAGATTCCCACTTCTGTATGGCTGGACCACTTGGTCCATTTTGAAATTTTATGAGATATCCATAAGGTTTATCAGAATTCCCTCTACTTTCTTCATGAGATTGGTTGTTGTTATTTCAGGCAAGGAAATTATCTTTAACTCTTGCTAACTTTTTCTGATTTGTTCATTATTAGTAAAACCAGTCAAATTATCTGAATTCCTTGGAGGATATATTTTGCTCTGAATCCAACTTCTAACTAACGTGATTTGGTTATCATTGATCTTTTCTGTTTATTAATAAAAGGTGGTTAATGTGAAATCTTTTCCTTAAAGTCATTCTTATATCCACAGACACCCAAGTTCCATCAATCCTCAAATTTTGTTCAAGTCACTTTCAACTTGTATGTCTGATACATGTTCATTTTTCTCTCTCCACAATTTTAGTAAAGTCACTAGCATTTGCTTATTTAGGTTAGGGCTCAGGCTTCCTATCCAGGTTCCCTCCTTTCTTTCTCCAGCCTCTCCACTTAGCAGATAAAGAAATCTTTTTTACAAACAAAATTACGCTGGGGTGACTGAGTTGCTCAGTCATTAAGCATCTGCTTTTGGATCAGGTCATGATCCCAGAGTCCTGGGATCAAGTCTTGGGATCGAGCCTAGCATCAAGCACCCTGCATGGCGGGGAGGCAGCTTCTCCCTCTCTCACTCCCCTTGCTTGTGTTCCCTCTCTAGCTGTGTTTCTCTCTGTCAAATAAGTAAATAAAATCTTTTAAAAAATGAAGCTATGCTTTTCCCAGCTTAATGTCAATGATTTTTCATTATGCTTAGAAAGAATTTGAAGCCCTTTCCCGGGACCTATAAATCCTTACCAGCCCACTTTGCTGACCTCAACATTGAGAACTCCCTAACTCATTCACTCTCTTATTATGATCATAATAGCTTTTGAGCAATTACAAGAACAAACATTCTCCCTATTGCAAAGCTGTTGCATTCATTATTCATTATTTTCCTTTTTTACTTTCTTTTTTTAAATTTATTTTTCAGTGTTCCAAGATTCATTGTTTATGCCCTACACCCAGTGCTCTATGCAATATGTGCCCTCAATACCCACCACCAGGCTCGTCCATCCCCCCACCTGCTCCCCTCCAAGACCCTCAGTTTGTTTCTGAGTCCAAAGTCTCTTATGTTTCCTCTCTCTCCCCGATTTACCCTATTTCCCATTTCCTTTCCTTCTCCCACTGTCCTCTATATTACTCCTTATGCTCCACAAGTAAGTAAAATCATGTGATACTTGACTTTCTCTACTTGGCTTATTTCACTCAGCATAATCTCTTCCAATCCGGTCCATGTTGCTACAAAAGTTGGGTATTCATCCTTTCTGATGGAGGCGTAGTATTCCATTGTATATATGTACCACATCTTCTTGATCCATTCATCTGTTGAAAGGCACCTTGGCTCTTTCCATAGTTTGGGGATTGTGGTCATTGCTGCTATGAACATTGAGGTACATATGGCCCTTCTTTTCACTACATCTGTATCATTGGGGTAAATACCCAGTGGTGCAATTGCAGGGTCATAGGGTAGCTATATTTTTAATTTTTAAAGGAATCTCTACACTGTTTTCCAAAACAGCTGCTTTCCCACCAACTTGCATTCCCACCAACAGTGTAAGAGGGTTCCCCCTTCTCCACAGCCTCTCCAACACTTGTTGTTTCCTGTCTTGTTAATTTTGCCATTCTGACTGGTGTAAGGTGGTATCTCAGAGTGGTTTTGATTTTAATTTCCCTGATAGCTAGTGATGATTAACATTTTTTTCATGTGTCTCTTAGCCATCTGTATGTCTTCTATGGAGAAATGGCTCTATTTTTCCCTGCTATTTGGCATTCCCGGAGCCTAGTATCCTCAAGGTCTCAGCTGCAATGTTATCCTTCTTGAGGATCATCTTCTTTGTTTTTCTGTATCACAGCCTTTCCTTCATAGCACTTAACTAATCTATATTTATTTGAGTCATTTGTTGTATTATTTTCTGTTTCCTACACTAACGTATAAGTCTATTACAGCAGGCATCCTGTTTGTCCTGTTCAATAGATTACCCAGAGTGTGGAGCATCAAGTCTGATGTTTACATAAATGTTGAATAAGTAAGTGAAGAGTGAAGAGATGTTAAGTTTTGTTTGTTTGTTTTGTTTTGTTTGTTTGTTTTTTGCACATTCCAATATATCTTACACTGAAAAATACATGTCTCATTCAAGTATAAAAAAGAAATGAGCCGTTAGACAGGAGACAACTTAAAAATATTTTGAATCTGGAGCAGAACTCCAGAGACAGAGTAAAAGTTAGTAAAAGATATAAAGCAAACAAGCAAGTTTCTACATTCCTATTTGACTATAATAAATCTATTCTATGGCCAAATGTGACCTAGGACTGTTTGAAAATGATTATATATTTTAGTCTTTCAAAAGTTTTAATAAAACTTGGTTAGCAGATTTAAGAAGATATTAGAGAGGCATTAAATTACAAAGGTTTCAATATATTAATAACCATTATTTAAGTCTTAAGAATATTCTGTTGTAGGGGAGGCAAAAATTTCCCTCCACCCTCTTAGAGTTTTTCAGCCTAGCCTGAAAATTAAACTGATATTAAACAGGAGAAAGGCATGCAAATGTATTTAAGTTCTACATGAAATGAGAGCCTCTATAAGTAATGAAGACCCAGTGGCTTTTATACTAGGTTGAACAGAAAGAAGCATTTGTGGGAAAGTAACTGAAACATATGGGAGGCTAAAGAAAATCAAGAAATACTTTAACAAAGTCTGTTGTACAGAATTTTCTTAGTTTCAACTCCCTGTCAAATACATTTTGGGGGGGGGCACCTGGGTGGCTCTATTGTTAAGCTTCTGCCTTTAGCTCAGGTCATGATCTAAGGACCCTCAAGCCCCACATTGTGTTCCCTGCTTAGTGGGAAGCCTGTTTCTCCCTCTCCTGCTCCCCCTGCTTGTGTTCCTTCTTTTGCTATGTTTCTCTCTGTCAAATAAATAAATCAAATCTTAAAAAAAATTTTTTTTAAGTGGCTTTAGCTCAAAAAAATAATCCTCATGCCAAAGTGGCATATTTGGGGGCAGAATGTGCCACATTTTATTCTCCTTTGATGCTTTTCCTTTTATTAGAAAATATAAATTCATGGTGCTTTGCCTATTATAGTCCCTCAACAAATATTAGTTACAGGAAATGAATTTATTAAGTACCATAGTTAAACACAAACCTGATTTCATTATTCCAGTATTTAATACTTTTCAGTACATTGAGACTCAGTAATATCAAAACCTCTATGATAGAACTGACTACCTTATATTTGAGCTGTGATTACCTCTTAAATACCTTATGCTGATTTATTTCTGTTTCTTTTCCCCACAAAAACATCTTTTATCTTACCTACTATGTCCTTTTGCAAGCTTTCTGCTATGTCGGGATTTAGTCGGGATTTAGCACATGTATGACCTGCTTTGTCCAACCTTCTTATAACTATTCAGGTGACTTAGACACTGCTCTCCTGAACTCTCAATCTCATTTTGAATTCCACTCCATTCTTATCATCCCAGGGTTTAATTGTGTGTTGGTTTTATATATATATAAATATATTTAATATATTATATAATATATATTTATATATTAATTAATTAATTAATTAATTAATTAATTTATTTTCCTTGTAATGCATTTGCTAAGCGATTTCAAAACAGAGACCATTTTTTTTCTATCTTTGCACAATATTTTAAAAAGTGTGTGTTGTAAAAAGGTTTTAGAGTTTCAAAATATTGAAATGGATTGACTGCAAACTAGCTTCAGTGCAAATAGAGGTGTTCCTACAGCTAAGAAGTTGAAATGAGGGAGGGTTACGAGACACTCGCCACCAAGCTAGACATGGTGGTCTGAAAAACATTGTTGGTTTTCAGACCATTGTTGGTCTGAAAAACAGTGCTCTCTGTTTTGTTCTAAATCCTTCCAGATACACTAACTGGTTTTTGTTTGAAGGAGTAGTGATTTAGTTGAAAATGCACTATATCTGACTCAAATGCTTGTTTTTTAAGATTTATTTATTTGGGAGAGAGAGTATGATCAGGGGAAGGGCAGAGGGAGCAAGAGAAGCAGGATCCTCCCTGAGGAGGGACCCAACAAAGGGCTCCATCCCAGGACCCCTGAATCATGACCTGAGCCCAAGTCAGATGCTTAACTGACTGAGCCACCCAGGTACCCCCTGATTTAGGTTTGCAATGCTGTTCTGGTTTAATAATTATTCAATATCTGCTTTATCTTTAGATATAAATACTTATATCACCTTAACTTTTAAACATGTTAATTTTTAAATATGATACCTATATTGTAAGTTTTGTTTTGTTTTGTTTTGTTTTTTGAGATTTTATTTATTTGGCAGAGAAACACAGCCAGAGAGGGAACACAAGCAGGGGGAATGAGAGAGGGAGAAGCAGGCTTCCCGCTGAGCAGGAAACCCAATGTGGGACTGGATCCCAGGTCTCCAGGATCATGACCTGAGCTGAAGGCAGTTGTTTAACCAACTGAGCCACCCAGGTGTCCCTCTGTATTGTAAGTTTTTGTTACAAATTAAGAACTCAATCAATGTGAAGAATGTTGACATAGTCATGTGGCATTATGGACAATAAATGAAAACCAGTTAATGTAAAACTAAAAGATTGCCTAAATATCACTGAATGAAAGTACACCTCAAAACCTTGATATTACATGTATCTGAAAAATTATAATTCATAATAATGACAACATAAACTTTAATATTAAGAAGACACCAAACTCATGAAGTAAGTCATTTTGTTTTTAAATTATATAGAAAAAAAATAGCTAAAAAGTTTTAGCCAATTAAACATGCATTAGAAATATAAAATCAGTGTTATACCTAAATGTGTCATATATTCTTTTTTCTGAAAAATATTTGTATAACTAGATTAAAACAGTAGAAAAAAGATAAATTTATTCATAATCTACTAATTTACTTGACAACTTATTTAACCTATTTCTGGACTTTCAATACAACTAAAATTATATTATTTTCCAGATAATTATAATTTTTAATCAGATATAACTGACTTATAACATTATATTAGTTTCTGATGTAAAATACAGTGATTCAATATTTGTATATATTGTGAAATGATCACCACACCAAATCTAGTTAACATCCTCCCCATTTATAGTACAAAATGTTTTTTTCTTGTAATAAGGACTTTTAAGTTCTACTTTATTAACAACCTTCAAATATTCAATACAATATATTTTCTTTAAGATTTTATTTATTTATTTGTCAGACAGGGAGAGAGAGAGAGCACAAGGGAAAGGCAGGCAAAGGGAGAGGAAGAAACAGGTCCTCCTGAACAAGGAGCCTGATTCATCACTGGATCCCAGACCCTGGGAACTTCCTGAGCTGAAGGCAGAAGCTTAACCAAATGAGCCACCCAGGCACCCCTAAATACAATATTATTAATTAAGTCACCATGCTGTATGTTATATCTCCATGACTTTTTATTTATAATTTAGAAATTTAGAAAACAATGAAATATTTTAATATAGCCAGGAGAAAAACCCAAAAGGGATCTATTCTTTTAAACAACATTAAAAACATATTTTTTTAAGATTTTATTTATTTATTTGACAGAGAGAGATCACAGGTTGGCAGAAAGGCAGGCAGAGATAAAGGGAGAAGCAGGCTCCCTGCTGAGCAGAGAGCCAGATGCAGGCCTTGATCCCAGGACCCTGAGATCATGACCCCAGCTGAAGGTAGAGACTTTAACCCACTGAGACACCCAGATTCCCCCCAAAATATTAAAAACATACTTAAAATAAATTAACAAGTCTCTAGCTTTACTAAGCTTCTGGTTAGATTAAAACTATTTCAATAAAAGGCCGAATTAAAAAAAAAAGACAAAACAATAAAACTTTGCAAACTCTATAACCAAAGTGAACAGTAAAAAAATTAAAATGGATGTTTAAAAGTACAAGACACATGACATTAAAATGACATAAAATATGACATTTTATTTCTCATTTTGAAGTTTGCTATCAGGTATGCAAGATACATAGTTATAGATGAGAAATGAATGAAAAAATAGGCAGTAGCATACTGGGACCTGGGAATGATAGGTATCAGTTAACAAACAGACTTCTGATATGCCATTTATGTCTGATGGCTTTGTGGTTATTACTTGAAAGAAGAAATTACTAACTCACACATCTTAGATTCAGTCTTGCTTTAAATCGGAATAAAATTTGTGTAGCCTTTGGAGGAAAGAATGTTAAGAAAATTTTGTATTTTCAAAATTACTATACTGGTGCCTTTTATAGTCTCTGGTGAAGAATCAGAATTAACAAGTTAGTTCTATTTTATAAGACTTACAAGAACAAGATTTGTAAAGAATGTATGTCAGAGAACCTTCCACTGGTACAAATGTATTAATGGAAATGAACTGTATGCAAGTTAATTCTCCTACGTTGTACATTTAGAAGACAGAAGAAACTTCTTGAGAAGACAAAATTAACTACAATGTTTTTTCCTTTTTTATATCTAGTTAGAAGAATAAACCTTTAGCATTTAAATTTTGTATCATTCATTTAATCTACATAATTTTTGGTTTTATTTTTGTTGTTTTAGAAAACAAAATGTGTTCACCCAATATGTAAAGATATTTTAAATGATGCCACCATTTGCTGATGAAAAAACCTTGGAGTTATTCTTAAATTATATCTTTATATCAAGTCTCCCACCTAGTTTATCAGTGAAACATATTAGCTCTACTTTCAAATACACATTTTGCCCCATAACATAAGAAAGAGGTAACATGAGATTGTAACTGGCATATTACTTTAAGATTTTTTTTTACATTCAATCTAGAAAACTAAATCTCTTTTTATTGAGTTTTTTAAAAACTCTACCTCATAAAATAAGAACATTGCGATTGTTTGGAAGAGACTAATATTAATCACACTGGAAATCCAGAAATAATCCATCTTGTTAAAATCACCATCATTTCTCCCACAGACTACAGAAATAACTTTAAAACTATTCTCATTGCTATCAGTTTTGCCCACACTGCTTCTCCCTTGCTCCAGCTGATTTTCAAGGACAGCAACTATGATGCAGAAAATAATAATCTCTGTGCATTTGTCAAAATCTATAGAACCTGTATATTATAAAGAGTGAAATTTATTTATACATTAAAAAAAATCAACCCAGATATCAGGGGACCCCAGGAAGAAATGCAGACTGTGACAGCGGAACCTAGTTGTGTCACACGTGTATGGCATAAGTACACCAAAGGAGAGGGGGAAAGAGGAAAAAGGGAGCTAATTTAAGCAAATTTGGAAAAGGACATTTTCAATACTGTACAGTTAAAAACAAAAGAACATAAAGACTATACTTCAATTGGTTAATTTGTTTCTACAGGTGTAAGGATTAAGAATTTTGCAACTACTTTACTTGAATATTGAAGTTGAAGGACTACCTTGTTGACACTAGGAGCCCTGTTTTTCTCTAAGAAAGAAGTTACAAATATTAAAGAAGGTTAGATAAATGTAGGTGCATGAATACTATGGTGCTAGATTAAACCTAGAAGTATTAGTGGGAATTTACGTTTCTTTTCCTATAGACATAGACAAGTAGAAGAGGAAGTAATGATAACCAAATGTGTAGACACAGGGTAATATGTGCGCATATATTTCTTAGCTCGGTGTACCAAGATGGCCTAGGAACAGTGCACATCCAGCAGCAGTGAGCACACCTAGCACTCTTATCTTAATATTATGTTGATATCATGCCATCCTCCCCCAGATGATACTACAAGAGGCACATTTCATATCTCTGGTATTCATTTTTCCCTCAACTCCATAAACCCAGTGCAATCATGATAAAACATCACACAAACCCAAATCAAGAAATATTTTTCATGAATATCGAGGAAAGACTAAGAAACTGTCACAGACCAAGGAAGTGTTAGGAGACATGATGACATGATATCCTGAATCAGATATTGAACAGAAAAGGACATAAGTAGAAAAACTGCTGAATCCCAAATAATCATTTAATAGTATTAATTTTTTTTTAATTTTTTAAATTTTGTTCAGTGTAGCATGGTTACAAACAATATTAGTAGGACAAATTACATGAAGGGTATATGGGAAGTCCCTGAACTATCATTATAGCTTTTCAGTACATCAAATATTTTTTCAAATTTTAAAAAGTTAAAATAAATATATTAATAATATTTACAATGCTTCCTGCTAAAACTCTGCCATAGCAACTACAGCATTCACAATGACTTCTAACCTCACTATCTTGGCCTATATAGCCTTAGTTTCCGGGACTCATACTGTGAAATTTATCTCCTCTTCTTCATTCCTGCATACTCTAGTTGCAAGCAGCTTCTTTGCTCTTTGTTCCTATCTAATGCTTTGAAAATCCTTGTTCTTGAACATAAATTATCTCTGAGTATCTTGCCTTATGATAACATCAATGTATTTCCTTCTCTATCCCTTCAGCTTTGTTTCAAATCTCTTTTAAGTGATAAAATTAAGTAACAGACCAACTGAATTTTAAAAATCAGTTGGATTTTTCATTATCTTGGTATTAGATTACCCCTCCTAACTTGTCATTTGCACAAAAAACTTAGGATATAATCAATTTAATTAAAATATATCTTTCACTTTTAATGTCAAAAAATGTGTGATAATGACTTATAAAACTATTTCACAATACAACTGAATCGATTATACATGCCTTTTGTAACAGCCTAAAAATCTACTCGATTATACTATCTAAAATAGCTTTTCTTTAAATGGATAAAACGTAGCTCAGTACTAACAGCTCTTTATTTTACAGATGAAGAAACAGATGCCCAGAGAAGAGTTTGCGGTAATTTACAATAGTCCTAGGGCTTACATTTAGCTCCTAGCTTGTCAAGCTACTTTATGAATCACAGCTTCTTTTATATATCATCTTCTTTACAAGTGTAAACAATACAATATACAATTTTTGCATTTGGGGGATCAAGAATGAAAAAGCATCAACAGAGTAAAAGTCGTAGTAGACTATGTTTCACAAAGTGGTAGGACTAATCTATATCAGGCACTTTTTTTTTTGAGATAAATGAGTGTAAACAGTTCAGCCAAGAAGTTCACTTTAGCAAGATATCCCTTTCCATGAACACTTGAAAGTATTCATGAAATACCAGAAATGATAAAATTGATAACTAAATACGTGACAAAAACTTAGTATTGATTGAACACAGAAGACTGTTTCTTTCAAATATTAATAACTTCTCTATTGCACATTAAAATCCCATCACATGAATTTATTATTTAAAACTCCAGTAAATTTAATATTATCTCTAAAGCAACTATTATAGAGACTTAATGGATTTCTTAATTAGGATATAGCATTAATGGTTATAGAACTCTAATTAAAATGGAGGTTTTGAGAAACAGCCAAAGTCTGAAGAAATTATTCAAGCAATGATTTTTCTTAAAAAAAGAAAAGTAGATGGAGGCTTTATTCAAAATATTAAAAGGAAATGTACAAGTCATACACTTCATTTAGTCATTATAATGGTTTTCATGAGGATTAATATGTATTGCTCCCTTCCAAATATCTATTCTATTTTACATTAACATCCTGGAAGTTATCTAATTTATCTTGCTGTTTAATTGGAGTTTATTGATTTTATAGAGAAATTAAAGTGCATTTTTATTGATACTTGGCAAATTTGTTTGTACCTCTGAAATTTCTTTTATAAATTTACTTACTTGAATACAGGTTTTCATTATAAATATATCACTGCATTAATAATTCATCTGGATAGGGGAACCTGTATGGCTTAGTTGTTAAGTGTCTACCTTAGGCTTGGGTCATGATCCCAGAGTCCTGGAATTCAGCCCCACATCAGGCTCCCTGCTCAGCAGGGAGCCACCTCCTCCCTCTCCCACTCCCCCTGCTTGTGCTCTCTCTCTTACTGTCTTTCTCTCTGTCAAATAAAAAAAAAAGGAATTCATCTGGATAAATTTATTTAGAAAATTTTATCTGTAACTGATAAGAGTTGAAGTGATAAAAATTATTTAAATGATTTGAAATTTAGTAATGAATTTAATATTTGACTTCAAATAACATGATCTGATTCAAATAAAATTATCTATAGCCTTTAACCCATTATCATGCATGTTAATAATACAGTAATCAGTTTTAGGGTGTTTCATTAGATAACAATTCCTCCCATATCCTTTACTAGTCTCTGGATAGTTAAGATGCTTTGTTCCAAGTAAGAGCAAATCATTTTTAAAGAGTGGAAGCAGAAAAGGAAATTGAACACAGGGGATCAAGAGTACATTAGGGAACCAAAGACCAAGAAATGCCACCAGGATTCTTACAGGTTGACACCTAGAAATAGGGGAATCTTCAGGAATTTGAGAGACATTTATTTTTTTTTCTGACTTGCTTATGTTTAATTTATATGGATTCCCATCTCTGCTTTTTTGTGTCTCTAATTCATTCCCCTCTCTTTGTAAACTGAATTCTTACCTCTTTAAAATTCCTGTTGAAAACATGACAACTTCACCATTCCAGACTTCCATGTCCTTGAGTAAATAAAAATTATTAAAATGAATTATTTTTCCTAATTCCAAATTCTGACCCAAAACGACTCTAATTGTCCTGACCTGAATCAGTGTTCATTTCTGATACAATTAACTATAATCTGGGGTTTAAAGCCTGTAATATAAATGGATGGGTCAATGTCCAGTCCTGTTTAAGGCAAATATAAGATCAGGAAAGCGGAAGTCACAGAAATCCTCAAAAGGTATAAACCACGTGTAAAGAATTAACTATCTTTCATAGGTGAAACTGTGAAAATATTTATGTTTATTAGACTTAATTCTTCATCAATGTTGACTTGGCACTATAAACTTTAAATAGTATAAAATAATGATAAATTTTAGTGATTTATACTTAACATTTAAGTTCTCCTACAGGATATAAATGGAATCATTTCTGGTGGAAGCTAGAATTATTTTGGATGGGGTCTTTATTCAATAGTATATATTCTTAGAACTGCTATAATATGTAGCAATTCTTAAAGACTTGCCAGTTTATCTCTTATTTCCAGATAGATATAAGCACACCATTTAACTTCCAACAGAATTCATCAAGTCTTTTGGCTACCAAACAACATATTTTAAAATCAAAGTACTTACTAATTAGGCACCATAAGCCACTAAGACACATCCAAGATATATTTCTAAAAAATAAATAAATTAAAATCAAATAAAAATCTAAGACAGTCCCAATATCCCTAGTTTTGTGGTGATTTTTTGTTTCTCTGTTTATTTAAGTATCCTACCGCAGGTGACCAGAGCAAGACACTCAGGTGCCTCACGTAATTGGACTTGGCTGGGCATGGGAACTCAGGCTGCAAGAGGGTAGTAAGGCGATGAGCAGAAACCTGGCGCCACCGCCACCTGGAGGGACCTGAGCCCGGAAATCCAGCCCCGTCCCAGGACCGCAGCCCCGCCCCCTGGCCCCGGGGCGAGGCTACGGGGGGCGGGGCCATCAAGTGTTCTGCTGTGGTACCCAGGTCAGATACTGTTAGAGTTGCTTGATAAAGCATATATTCTTTAGTAGAATCCCCTCCTACACAATAAAAACCCAAGCTAAAATAGGTCCCTAACATTCCAGCCAATATCGAACTAACGGATCTTATGGATGGCTTGTGTCTTGTCCAGACACAGAAGTCTTCACAGTAATATATTGTAAGAAATTCCAAAATGGACAAATTGCCTCTGAATATCTCTAGAGTAGCCTAGCCTTCTACATTTTCAAAGTATAATGTCATTCCTGGCACACAGAAAATACTCAATAAATTTCATTGAATAAATGGACGAGTAAATGGATGGAGGGAAAAAACTAGATTTTAAATCAAACCAGGGATTAAATCAATCATTAGGGAAGGCACTTGAGCCTCTGTTTCATTAAGGGGAATAATCATTTTTATAGAGTTGATCTCTGAATAAAATCAAATCGTATTTTTAAACACTACAGTTCTTTCTGGCACAAGTTGTTTCAAGCTGAGTTTTACTTTTTTTTCTTCAGAAGGTCCACTTTGAAATCAACCATTTCTCCAATGAGTACTAACTTATCGTAATGGAGAATGGGATTTAGAAGACAAGATAGCTTGCTAGATTTGCAATTTTTCAAAAGTGATAATTGGGGAACAAAATTCTATCAGGTGTATAATGGAGTTTTCATAGCAGATGCCACTGATTGAGCAATAAATAGTAATGATTCTTATTAATTACTATTTTTGCAATATACATCTCATCATGTATATGGAATGTAGTAATTCCTTATCCACAGAAAAATATTAAAACAAAAAATATTTGAAGTGTCTGGTACATTCTGTGTGATTTTTGCAGGGATTTGAAATATTAGTGTTGATGTAATTGATTATTTAAAGATTTTAAAGTTGTAGGTTTTGTTTACATGTATCACATCATATATAAAAAAATTAGCTCTTCTTTTTGCATTAGAAACAACATATATTCTGGAGATACTTATAATAGGGTAGAACAGATGATGGAAATATTTGAAATACCATTAGCTTAGAAAGGAGAACCTAGTTTTCACATTTGATAACTCTGCCAAGTATTTAATCTTAATTACATATTTTGAAAACTTGACACGAACAATGCATTATAACATACATACATATATATGCATATGTTATATATACACTTCCCCCCACAGTCCTAAAATGAATCTTAAATTAAGTTGTGAGAATAAAAATAGTTGAAGCTTGAAGTACAATAGTCTTTTTCTGCCTCAGAGAATAAATAATAAGTTAATAGCTATTTTTAATTGTGAGTATTTATTTGAATTACTTTTTTTGGTTTGTTTTTTTCACATATTAGTGTCAGGGAATTTATATTTTTAAATATAAATATTCTTAATATAAACTTTAATGTATTCTCAAATTTCCACTTTCTCAGTTGTCTGATTAGCTTATAAAAAATAATAATTCTTCAGCTAAAATTAACTATAAAGGCCCTGAGGGAAAAGGTGTTTGAAGTCACTGGAGTACAACTAAGGCAACCAAGCCATTCTGAGCCAATCTACCAGAAAGAAGAGAAAATGAAGAGAGATGTGTTGAGGTAGTCCTGCTTTCAAGCTTTTCCTCCTGGGCCAGGTACACATCCTCAGCTTTGGGCATGACAGCCAAGCCACAAGCTTCAGCTAAGAGTTCGTAGCCATCTCTCTTTGCTTCAGGAGCCTCAGTAGCAACTCTGGGTTGCATAGCAACTGGGATTGAGAGGCCAAGATCCAGGAGAAGAGGGAACTTGAGAGACATGAACCTGAAACTTTGTGTGCAGCTTTCCTTTGAGGATTTCACCAATTCCTGAGCTGTACAAGAACATGACAAGAAGAGTAAAAATTAGTAAAAACTTGTAGCAGCTGCTAAGATGCTAAAAAGCTCAACAGAATTTTTAGAAATCTCACAATTCTAAAAAGACAAAATATGTGTGTGTATATACATATGTGTGTGTATACATATACATTATATATATGTATATACCCACTGAGGAGAAGGGCTTCAGGAAAATATCCCAGGTTTGAGTCAAAGGCAAACTAGAAATGATTAGCTTTCAGAAAGCTTAAGTTCCACTTTTGAAACATGACAATCCTTGACAGAATCAAGATGCTTGAACATTCTCTAACCGCCAGCCATAGAGAAACCAGATCCACCCTGAAGAAAATAAAATGCCAATAATTTAGATTTTTTCATAAATAATATAGCATTCATTTAGCAATTACCAGGCACACAAGGACCCTAAAACTGAAAATCGAAAAGTAGAGAACCACACATTATCCAACTAATGCAGTAATAAGACAAGATAGGTGATTGGAAAATATGACTAATATTATAGAAACTCTTCCAGAGAATATCTTCTCCATTATTTTAATGAGCTCAACATAACCTTTGTATTTTTAAAAAGATTTATCTTACAAGAAAAATATGGACTGATCTCATTTCTGAGCATTAAGCAAAAATATTTTTAAAATATTCACAACTCTAATTGTGGATATAAATTGGTACAATCTCTTTGGAAAACTGTTTAATGTTACAGATTATTGTGAATCTCTGAGCAAATTACTATGCGACAACTCAACTCCTATTCACATATTGAACAGAAAGGCATTGGGGTTTTGTATCAAAAGACTTGCGCAAGAATGCTCACAGTGGCATTATTCATAGCAGGCAATAGTCAAAGTTTGGAGATAACCCAGCAGAAGAGTGTATTTTTTGTTTTTAACTTTCCCCTACTTACCTACATGATCAAGTTATTTATTTCCATTGAAAATGTGACTTTGCAATGCTCTCTAGTAGCTTAAATGCTATATGTTTCCTCTCCATTGACTTTCAACTTGGCCAAATGATTTACTTTACTAATATAATATTAGCATAGGATAGTATACCTCTTATAAGAGAGATAGTCAGTAATTTCCAGTCCACCTCAACTCTTATCCTCCATGATAAAAACAAACACAAGTGCAAACAAACAGAAACACCGATCCCTAGATATTGGGTGTTCCTTCAGTCTTGGTCCCCGAGAGCAGACCTAAACTGAGTCCTGAATCCATGGTAGCCCAAAATGAGATTTCCCAAATCCCATCCAACCAGTAAACACGTAATTGTAACCTAAACATTTATTGCTGGAAGCCACTGAGATTTTTCTGGTTGTTGTTGTTGTTGTTGTTTAATTTTTTCTAAAGATTTTATTGATTTATTGATTTGAGAGAAAGAGTGAGAGAGAGCATGAGAGGGGAGAAAGTCAGAGGGAGAAGAAGACTCCTCCCCACAGAGCTGGGAGCCCGATGTGGGACTTGATCCCAGGACTCCGAAATCATGACTTGAGCTGAAGGCAGTCACTTAACCAACTGAGTCACTCAGGCACCCTTTCTAGTTGTTTTTATGCTGTTTTTATGCAGTGTTATGCAGAGGGAGGGAAAAAACTTGTGAAATCCCAAATGTCCATGAATAATAGAATGTATATGTAAAATGTGATATATTCATGTAATGGGATCATATGCAACATACTGTGGACAGATGTTATAACTATAATATAGAGAAAGGATGTGTGCTCTTTATGACACAAAGAAATCAGGAAAATTTTTAGAAAAAAATACAATGATGAATTTTAAGACTCATAAAAAATCATTATTAATAATACCCCTATTCTTTCTGTATGTATATGTACATGTAGAAATCAGATAAATAGCAAATAATTTAGAGTTCATGAACAGAAAGTATTTTAGAAAATGTGATGAAATGTTTATTAGTTCAAAATAAAATATATTACACTAAATTTTATTTAAATTTACCATAAGGAAAACAGACACAAAGTAAAAGATATCTGTTAGTTTTTAGTAAACATTTCTTCATAACAAGAGATAATAGTTTCTAAAATCTATCTAAATTTAAGAAAATGTATCAAGACCAATATTAAGTGGTTGGAGTACTTTTGATTTTTAGTATGTTCAGCAATATCTAGCAACTCCCTAGTGCAAAAAATATCAATTCTAGTACTTGTCTTCTCATTTCCTATGGTTGTATCATTAATATTACAATGTCAATTTTTATGTATTTCTACACGTTGTGTTACCCTACAGCTAAAAATAGTTCAACTTATTTTGGTAGACTTAATACCACTATCCCCTTAATACCTTCAGTTCTGGATTTGTTCATTTATTTTCATATTGTTCTGTCTGTGAGAACTTTGTCTAATATCTGTTTGTTTCTAAGAAGCCTGGAACAAGCATGGGTTCTGTGCTCTCAGAATTCTTGCAGTTTTGTGTATGGTACCTTGGAGGAAGCTTATGTTTTGCCAAGAATTCTGTTAAATCCCTTTACACATTATCTAATTTATAGAACAGAGGGTGCCTTTATGTTGGTATTTTGTTAAATCCATTTATACATTAGAAAATAGGTGTTCAGATAGGTGGAGAAACTGTTCATGGTGGCCAACCTACTAACAAGAGATGGAACTTGAACCTGCAAATTCCCAGAAGATGGACCTTCGTCCATAACTATTAACAAATGCTGCATACTACAATTTAGCAGGAGACTTCTCCTTTGAGTTTGATGCCCACATTCTTGTGTGAGTAAATTCACTAGAAAATGTTTTTGCTGAAACAAGCTCTCTTCGAATATTATTTTTCCTCCTCATCAGCAGTTTTAATCCTTCTTCTCAGTTTTGTTCTTGTGTCTTCAAATATTTTTCCATTTTAATTGTTCTCCCTGTTATCCCAAGAACATGAATACTCACACACAGGATACTCTGCCTTCTATCTCAACTTTTCCTCAATAAGTTTTAGAATTTTGTTCTTCTCATCTATCTTGTGATTTCCTCAGTGTTGTTTCCCATGTCTTCCATGGGTTTCATATCATGTTTATTTTATTTCTATTAGTTTTAAGATAGCTTCTATCTCTCAATAATATATAGAGATATATTATAGAAACTTCTGAACTTCCTTGATATATGATCTGTCATTTCTTGAGCCTATGGAGTACTGTCTAAACTCAGTTAGTTTCCTTGGGACATGCTTCATTTAATATTTTTATGCACTGTCTTGTAGGTTAATTGTTATAAATAAAACTAACATTATTTTTTAATTATTATTACTTATCCTTGAAACATGGTTTGGGGAGAGTGGACAATGAAAAACCTCAGATAACACTTATCTTATTATTTCACTATCTAGAACACTCATTCACTATTCTACTGTCTTAATTTGCCTTGAGTTTGACTATTCCTTATTTTTGAAAATATATTTTTAAAAATATTCTCCACATACTATGCCATAATATCTCTTTGTGCTTTTATTTTTTCATTTTTGTGGAGAAAACAATCCTTTTGTTCCACTATTTTCCATTGGAAATTTCCTTACCACAGAATTTAACTTTATGTAGGATTTTATTTAAAACAATTATTTATGTTATTGTATTTGATTTTTATATTAGCCTGAACATTCTTTCTCAATGTGCTATTATATAACTCTTTCTAATGTCTTCTTGGATAATATATTTTTATAGTTATATAATTAATTAATTTAGATTTTTTAGCAGCATTTGTGAGAGGCCTTTAACTTTTTATTGCATGCCAAATTAATAACTAATACCTCCTCATTACTTCATTGTCAGTTTCTGCTGGTTTGTATGTACTTGTATAGTATAACCTTTGCACAACCTGAAACCACTGGATTTCAAGTGAGGACGTGACCTTGTCTTATTTAGGATTTTATTTTATTTGCCACAAACAGGGTTGAGGTATTCTGATTTTAGTTATACTTAGAAGAAGTACCCTAAACAGAGTTTGCTGATAGATTGGCTGTGGTATAGGAAGAAGAGAGGAGTAATAGATGACTTCAAGGTATTTGTCTGAACTCAACATACATATGAAAGAATATGATATATCTTTTGCAATTCTTGTTAACAAAGAATTTTCAATGCTTTTGGGGTATAACATCAATATAATTTTAAAGCAAAACATTTGGTATAAATTTATATGTGATAAGACCAGTACGATGTATATTGCTTTGTAATCAAATAAAATCTAAAATATAAATTAAAAATGTTAACAAAAGCAATCTATGGAGTACGATATTGTGTATTGTGAATGAATTGTTTTAGTTACTTTTTGTTAAGAAATTCCTATTTTTAAAATTCTATATACCTAATACTGTATGTTAGACAGACATGTCAGATGCATAATTTTATTATAAAATGTATGTATTATTACTCTTCACTATCCATTTAAAGGCATGTTTTAATACAATCAGAGAGAAATAGAAAACTGTCTCTGCATTTTTTTGATAGAAATTTTTTTGAATATCAGTGTTATTAAATGCAACCTCTGGGAAAAAAAGAAAACACTTTTTTTTTTTCATTGAGTGCAGATTTGTGGCTATAAGCCCTAAATTCATGTGTGGTGAACCTGACAGAATCAGAGCTTTCTTTTATATTTTGAAATGAAGTGCTGAGGTATGGAAAACTGCATTCTGAGACAAAGTGTACGATAACAAAATAAACCCAGAATATCTAAAGCAATCTTATACCTATTCATCTGTACCATTGATTTACATGAAATAAATCCATTTAGCATACACATTAAGTATACTATTTTTTTCACAGACAAGTTCTTAGCTTATTAATCCTGTCATAACAAATGTACATAATCACTACAGATGACATCACTGCAAAATCTTTATTCTTGGTCCATTCTCCAGCTAACTCATTGCTAGCACTTTGGCTTTTGTAGCCCTTCTGATTTTTTCATGCTGTTCCTGCATTCCTTTTGCTCTCTTTTTGAGGACTTTTTCTTCTCATACAAACCATGTCTTCCAAGACTATTAGGGTTCATTTTTATTTGTTTTTTTGTTTTACTACAAAAATAAAAATCTTAAAAAAAAAAAAAGAAAGATCTATCAGTCCAAAATTTCTTCTTAGATATTGTAATAGTTTAATAGTAAGATGTAGCTCCATAAGTTTAATTTCTACATATGTGTTAATAGTATAAATATAGTTGCCTTCTCAAAATTATTATTTTTTACAATTTAAAGAAGTGCTAAAGTCAATTTGCTTGGTATTTATTTATTTATTTATCTATTTATTTATTTTTTAAAGATTTTATTTATTTGACAGAGAGAAACACAGCCAGAGAGGGAACACAAGCAGAGGAGTGAGAGAGGGAGAAGCAGGCTTCCTGCCGAGCAGGGAGCCCGATGTGGGACTCGATCCCGGGTCTCTGGGATCATGACCTGAGCCGAAGGCAGTGGCTTAACCAACTGAGCCACCCAGGCGTTCCTGCTTGGTATTTATTTTAATGATTTTCATGGTTGAAACATCTCATAAAACATGTGGTTTCAAATGACAGATTTAACTGTAGGCTTGAGCACAAGTTCAGTTAAAGGGAGATATAATAATACATAAAACAATTTAACTCATCATATCTAACACATCCAACACACTGAGAGGAAATGGAAATGGGAGGGAAATCTTTTCTCTGAGGATATATTACACACTATACTGTGATATATGGAACAAATGAAAGATATTTTATCTACCTACACATAAGAAATGATAATGAAGCATCTCTTTCTCTCTCCCTCTCTTTCTGTCTCTTCCTCCCTCCATCTCTCATTCTCTCTCACGCACACATATATTTTCTCTATCCTCTCAAAAACTAATCAGAATTTTAATATTGTGTTTTTATCTCATTTATCACTGTTTCTCTTAGGCAGTGCACCAGGTACCCACATTTCACATTGGATTCCATCCATAAAAATGAAGCTTAGTTTATTGGGCATAAGATCAAAGGGTTTGTTAAAGTTTAACAAGCCCCTCAGGTGGCTTTGATATAGGTGGTCTCTAGACTACAGAACATCACATTCTGAGATCGAAGCCATCCACTTGAGTTCAATGCAATCTGTCAACAAGTTACCATTTCTGACCCTATTTCCAGCCTTTCCCCTTTGTAACTTATCTGCAGTTCACTCACAACCATGCTTTCTCATATCTGCCTTTGACCTTTGTGTTCCCTTTACTGGAATATTCTTTTTTATTTTTTTATAAGATTTTTATCTATTTATTGACAGAGAGAGAGAAATCACAAGGAGGCAGAGAGGCAGGCAGAGAGAGGAGGAAACAGCATCCCTGCGAAGCAGAAAGCCTGATGTGGGTGTCGATCCCAGGATCCTGAGATCATGACCTGAGCTGAAGGCAGAGGCTTTAACCCACTGAGCCACCCAGATGCCCTCAGATAAATAAATATTAAAAAAAAAATAGGGTGCCTGGGTGGTTCAGTGGATAAAAAAGTCTCTGCTTTCAGCTCAGGTCATGATCTCAGGGTCCTGGGATCGAGGCCCACATTGAACTCTCTCCTCCGCAGTGAGCCTGCTTCCTCCTCTCTCTGCCTGCCTCTCTCCCTTTTGTGATCTCTCTCTCTGTCAAATAAATAAATAAAATCTTTTGTAAAAAAGATTTACTTATCTGAGAGAGGGAAAGAGAGAGAGAGTGCTCTCATGCACTTTTGAGTCAGGGGAGGGACGGAGGGAGAGGGAGAGAGAGAATCCTCAAGTAGACTCCTTAGTGAGTGTAGAACCTGAAGCAGGACTCTATCCCAGGACCCTGAGATCATGACCAAAATCAAGAGTCAGATGTCTAACTAACTGAACCATCCAGGCAACCCTTGGAATATTCTTATTTTACTTATCTAGTGAAGCCACTCAGTCTTCAATACCAACTCAAACGCCCCTTGTTTTATGAAGATGAATGGTGATTCTTTGCATTCAAACAAAACTTCTTTTATATTGCTCTAGAATTTTTAATGCCTATCCTTCTAGGCTAAGCTGTTTATATTCTCACATAAATACAAGATAGTCAATAGATGCTGTCATGTTCACAAGACACACTTAAATTATCACAAACCACATTATAACAATAATAACGGCTCAGTGTAGAAAAGAAGGTGAGGAAGTACAGATTTTCAGATTCCATGTTATTTTCCCTAAAAATATTCTATATTAAAAGTTTGTTTTTCTTTTTTTCCTTTTGCTGTTGTGCTTAAAGGGGACAGTTTACCCAGCAACACCTAGCCAATCTAGAGTTTGAGCTATCTAGATTTACCCAGGAGTAATGTCCTGTCTTTTCTTATCACAACCATTAGCAGCACACAGTTTCTTATTAGCCTTATCACCCATTGTTATGATAAACGAAGCACTAAACCATTCAACCAAATCTGCTGTCTTTGGAGGGTAATAGCTTCTTTATCTACTTGTAGCTAGAATCCTGACTTTTGCGAAATGAAGACTGAAAATTTATTTTAACTACTATCAAACCAGGCAAATGCAAAGGTGATCCTTAATTAATTTTTTGAACTTCGAAACCTCATTTTGTAGAAGAAATGCCAATATTACAAATACTTAATACTTTTGGACCGAGAATGTTAAAACCTTCCTCAAACATTTGAAGTGTCTATATGTTGCACTTAATTTGCTCATGTTTTAGTGTGACTGATTGTTTCTTTTAATTAAATCGATTGATAAATAAACACCTAGTTAGCTACTCTTCTCCTAAACAGAGTGTAATGTATAAACTTTTAAATCACTATGTTGTCCACCTGAAATTAATGTAACATTTTTCTTAAATATTATATTTATTTATTTGACAGAGAGAAACACACCTAGAGAGGGAACACAAGCAGGGGGAGTGAGAGAGGGAGAAGCAGGCTTCTTGCCCAGCAGGGAGCCGGATGCAGGGCTCCATCCTGGGACTCCAGGATCTTGGCCTCAGCCAAAGGCAGATGCTTGAGGACTAAGGCACCCAGGCACTCCCTAAGGTAACATTTTGTCCAATATACTCAAATAAGAAAAGAAGGAAGGAAGGAAGGAAGGAAGGAAGGAAGGAAGGAAAGGAAAAGAGGAGGAAAAGGAGGGTGGGAGGAAGGAAACAAAGGAGAGAATAAGGAAGGAATGAATGAATGAACAAAGGAGCATATAGTGCTATTATAGGAAATTGTGAAACTGAAATTATGGCTTCTATTTGCTGTATTCATAACTGGGTATTCTTTTACGTATGTTTATTTTACTATATTTATTTATAATCTAAAGTGTCCCAAGCTAATTTTTTGAAGCAGGAATGTACTTAATTTTTAAACATATTTTAATTTTAAATATAAAAGCATTATTTTTTTAAAAATATTTTATTTATTTATTTGACAGAAACACAGTGAGAGAGGGAACATGAGCAAGAGGAGTAAGAGAGAAACAAGCAGGCTTCATGCCAAACAGGAAGCTGGATGTGGGGCTCCATCTCAGGACTATGGGATAATGACCTGAGCCGAAGGCAGATACTTGATGAAAGAGCTGCCCAGGCGCCCCTAGAAACATTATTTTTAAGACCACAGAAGAGACAATATATAAGATAATATTCAAATAAAGAAAATATTATCTTTTTCTCACATATCAAAAATATATAACTAAAATTGCAAAGACATGACATAAAGATGCAAGATATTTGGGTGATTGCTTTATTCTTCCAATAGTATATTTCATGGTTTTCATTTGAATTGATAAATATTTTAATAAGAAAAAATGTGGAAAAGATAAATTCTAATAAGTTACGAAGCACTCTTATGATGTCAATGATAACTCAGATTCTAAATATCAAATAATATTTGATAAAATATATTTTATTTTCTGTCCATATAAAGGTTAAAATGTCAAGGTAAAGAAATGGTGACAAAATGTAGTTGTAGAAATATAAGGTAGTCTCCAGTTTTGGAAAATAAGCATACAAATCTATGAAGGAATAGAACACAAATATTTACACCTTTTATAGTGATAAAAATAGTGAAGGCAATAGTTTTACCCAGATAAAGCCTATTTCTCAGTGGTTAATGATGGAAGTGGAAAAAAGTGATTCAGTCAATGGAAAAAAAAAAGAAAGAATTTTTGAATAAATATCTATTTTGTTATTTCTAAAAATTGTTGGTGATTTTTTAACAGTATTTAAAGAATTTAAAACAGAGACTGACACACAGTAGTTCTGAAATAAAAATGTGCTTTTCCTCTTCTTTTCCAGTGTCTGGTCTGGAAGGAATAGTTATGAAGGAACCAGCTACTTTTAAATAATACATACCATAATACCCAGCTGAAAGTTTTCCTTCTTCATCTTATGAGAAAAGATGTATTGCATTAGATCTGCAAATTTGCCTATATTCCAAAACTTCTTTTTGTAAGATGATCTTAGAATCTACCTTTGTTTTTATTTTTTAAATATTGTGCACAAATAAAATTCTATTTATGTCATAAATATACTATATGGAGAAAAATAAAGTGAATGCCAGCAAACTCAGAAGTGATTATTTAGAAGGCATATACATGGAATTTAATTTTTTTGGGGGGTACCTGTGCTTTACAAATTTGTAACTCTCACAATTTTTGTCTTTACTAATAGTAACTGGTTATTGTAGTGAAAAGAACTTTTTTGTGTGTGTGTTCCAAAACTTAAAAAAAAAAAAGTGGTTAAAGCATTTCAATACTATATTCAGAAAATCAGAAAGGAAACACACCATGAGATATAATAACCTGTATCCTGCATTAGTTGTAAAATCACTGTATTTATGGTATATATCAATCATTTGAAATATGAAATTTGTTAACTTAATAAATAAAATAGATGCAACAAAAGGTATGCATACTAAATAAGTCATTACCTGCAGTTACAGACTGCTTTTTGGTATTGTATCATGTCCACTTTGCCCACTAGACTGGTAGATTACATTTATTACTTTCTTATACCATATACCTGTGTATCATGTTAATACGGTCCTGGGCTTAAATTTTTTTAAAGACATATTATTTTCATATTCCTCTAAAGTAACACATATATATATGCTTAAACATCTATTTTATGCATTTATATGTGACATATTTTGCAACTTTAAATATATTGACTTCATTTTGAATTATGACACCTATTAAAAAGCCTCCAGTGCCTTCAATTAAAGCAAATAATCACCTTGAATAGCACATCCCCAAGCATCAGTTTATATCTATGAGAAAGGAAGGTGCCTTGATTTTCATATTCCTAATCCCCAGAGTATCAGAAGATGGTGAGTGAGAAACAGTGCTGAGATGTATACCACACTTACTTGGAGTATGATGTGTGAAGTCAATATTACTTTTTTTGTGTTGGTTTTCTCACTTAGTGTCTTGCCTAAATATAAAGCTATCCATAACTCAGACAAGAATCACATGATTACTGAACAATTAGATGGTTCTGGTGTGTTATTCCCTTCTGTTTAAGTAATAGTGATCTCTGACCCTTTTTTGTTTTAATTCTGTATCCAAATGGGGCATTATGAGCAACTTTACCTCTGAAAAGGCTAAGGAAGGGGATAGTATATTGTTGGTTGGAATCATATTTTGTCAGTTTCAGAGATGTCCTGAAAAGGCAGAAGGAAGGTTAAAATTATTATGATCAAAGATAAAAATTGCCAGTAGAGACAACCAAGGCAGGTATTTCTGCAGTACCTGCCTCTGTGAATCCCTACCCTACTCATTTGGTCATAGCCCTGCAAGACCAAACCTCTGCAAAGATGTTTTTCATGGAACTGGCAACATTGTTGTTTGAAGCAAAAAGGGAAAGGTCCTGGGACATAGAGAAGAAATATATAACAAATTGTAACTGGTAGAAAACAAGATGATGGTTATTTCTTTAAAAGTGCATTGATAACTCAGAATTTTGAGGCAGATAGAGGAAAGTCTGGAAACAGCTGCAAGATCTATTAGCATGTTTCTAAACCTAGATATTAAGACAAAACATATTTAGTTTCAGCTACACATGGCAGGAAAATTTAGAGGAATTAAAAATAAGTAAAGGAAATATAAAACAAAGTGAAATACCAAGAATGAATATATATCAAAAACTACTCAAAATACTCAATTAGAAACACATGAACAATTGAGAGAAACAACGTAGGAATAAAGTAATTTATAAATAGAACACATTGGGGAAATTAAAACGAATTGGAAGATATTTTTGTCTCAAATTGGGCTGGGTTGAAAAGCACTGTTTATCAGAATGTACACTATGATTGAACCAAAATCTATTGTTTAGAAACATACAGTGTGTTTGTGAAAAACTTATGCTTCCAAGTACTATAAGCTTGGATCAGGGCTCAGCTCCACCACATAGAAGGCTGGTTACTGGAGACACTGACTCATATTCATATTCATATTCAACCACAACTTATAAATTTTCAGTAATACTCCTTAGATTTAGATCTACTCACTTATTTATTTCACTTATTTATTTTACTCATTCAAACAGCATTTATTGAAGTCTTATTATAGCCGAGGCACTGTTCTGAGCAGTGAGCATAAAATGGTGGACAAGACAAATAAGACTGAAAGACAATACCACCTGGATGAATTTTATATTCTAGTTGAAAAAATAATGCATGGGCATGCAAATATATTCATACACACATATGCATATATGAAATGTTGGATAATGTTCAGTGATATGAAGAAAATATAAAATAACGTAAAGAGAAGTCTTGAGAAGATTTGACTAAAGTGAGTGAGTAACCTTTGGGAAGAACTGAAGGATGAATTTACCTGAGAGAAGAGTAAAGTGAAAATGCCCTGAGATGGGGATAGGCTTGGCGTAATGAGTGGACTCTATGGCTCAAGTGGATGAGAGAGCTAATGAGCAATAGGAAATGAAGCCAGTGATATGGCATCTTTAAGCCTTGGGAAGGATTGAGTTGTAATCTAGGTGTAGAATCATACTGACAGAAAGCATTGATGTCTGACTCATTTCCCAACACAAAAATTAACAGAAGGTAAAAATAATTTTAGGAAATGCTGAAAAAGCAGAATCAACTTCTGTAATTTGGTCTCATAAGGGTTAAAGATAAGGCTACTGGGAAGATAGGATATTTTAAATTGGGTTCAATTATAGTGCTACCTATCAACAGCAGACCTAAGAGACCCAGCACAAGCACACCATGCAAAATCTGCAGGTGTGGCGGAGCTTTCCCCACCTGGATTCTCACATTATGGTAGGCACTTTTCACTAGTAGAGGCACCATGAAGGAGGCAAGAGGGGCTAAGTAGCAACTAGAAAATTTTCACTTAGAAACAATTTTGTGCCAGGTTAGAGAGAGTTGGGGGCTTGAGGTGGAAGAAATTAAAGTCACACCATAGCAGAAGGCTGCGGTCAAGGTGACTTTTCTTTGATAAAGATTCTGAACGTTGAAGGGACATCACTTTCTAGAGTTGTGAACATGCCACGAATTACAGAGCAAATCATTGTAATGGTCCCATGTGATTGAAATAAATCAGATTTTACAAAAATCTAATTGCGAAAAAGTTTCTTGATGCAGCAATTTGTGTGTGTGTGTGTGTGTGTGTGTGTGTGTGTGTGTGAGTTCTACTTTTAACAATTATAAAAGGGTACTCATAGTAATTCTTAAGCCTATTTCCATATTTATTGAACATTTATCATGTGTTAATGCCAACCAGGGCCACAAAAGAGGAATGTGGTAAATGATACAAGCAGAGAAAACATGAATTATTTCATCACAATTTTTTGTAGCTTCCAAAAACTTGCATAGACATTGCAATACTTAATTAATGAGAACATGCATAGCGATAGCATGAGATTATGAAGTCAAGGACTATTGGGGAAAAATGGAAAACTTCAGCATTTGGGAGATTGCAAAGTAGATGCTTGATATAAAACCAATTTACAGGACACAGAGTTAAATAATAGATTCTGGTCTTATAATTAGAACAATCTGCACTTTCCCTGAACCCTTGAGTTGTGAGAGCTAAACAAATAAACAAATCTTTTTTTGTTTGAAATGTTTGGTGTCTAATCACCTTCCTGCTTATAATGGAGAGATTAATAACTGTTACTATGTTACTGAAATATTTGTGAATGAATGAATGACTTCTAGCATTGTTTATTTTTCTTCCTCTTGCTCATCAATATATATGGTGACGTATGTTAAACAAAAGTAATGTAACTTTGGAAATTAGACTTGACGTTATATATGCATTTTCTGGCAAGTATGGAAATGATTACTGCATATCCATAATCTCTTTGATCTCAGTTTAGGAACTTATTACAATTGTATTTTATCAGAAACCTACAATGATAATCTTTTTGATAAAATAATCAGGTACTGTATTGAAAGTACCCTCAAATATGAAGTACAGAAAGTTAGGAACTATTTCCGTTCCAGTGACCACAGGTAGAATATGAAGGAAGAGACCATACCAGTGGGATAAAGGCATTATTTAAGATTAAATACTTAAGTGCTCTCTTTATAATTATGGTTGAGCCTTTATATTTTTCAGATTAACGATAAACTTCTGTTTAATATCCAGGTATGTAACCCTTTTCAGAAAGAATAGTAATCACAGAGCTCATAAAATCTGTCTGCACAAGATTTTGTATTAGGTTGAACCAAGTGAAATTTCTGAATTTAAACTTTTTTTAAAAAACCAAATTGGCAACTTAATATGTTTCAATCGAATTATTTTTTAAGTTAGCCATGGAATACATTTGTTTAATGTAGGTGATTTTTCCTATTTAAGAGGTAAATGCACTATTTTTTAAATAATTTGTTTTATTTTATTTTTCCAGTGTTCCAAGATTCATTGTTTATGCACCACACCCAGTGTTCCATGCAATACATGCCCTCCTTAATACCCACCACCAGGGCCACCCATCCTCCCACCCCCTCCCCTCCAAGAACCTCAGTTTGTTTCAAAACCTCTCATGCTTTGTCTCCCTCTCTGATTTACTCCAGTCCACATTTCCTTTCCTTCTCTTAACATCCTCCATGTTACTGCTTATGATTCACAAGTAAGTGAAACCATATGATACTTGACTTTCTCTGCTTGGTTTATTTCACTCAGCGTAATCTCCTGTCCTGTCCATGTTGCTACAAAAGTTGGGTATTCATCCTTTCTGATGGAGGTGTAGTATTCCATTGTATATAGGGACCATATCTTCTTTATCCATTCATCTGTTGAATGGCATATCAGCTTTTTCCATAGTTTGGAGATTATGGCCATTGTTGCTATGAACACTGGGGTACATATGGCCCTTCTTTTCACTACATCTGTATTTTTGTGATTGCACTATTTTTGCAAAAATTTAACTTTATATGTGCTCATGTGCACAAGTGTGGATTGTTCTTTCTTACAATTAGAGTGAAAACTTAATGAACTTGCCTCTAAATTATCTAAATAAGCATAAAGCAAAATTTAGGGGAGCATTAACAAAGATGTGTATTTTAAAGTATCATATAAGATATGAAATAAATTGCAACATTTAGAAAAATCAATAAATTCATAAATATTCTTTAAATATTTCTTAAATGTATTAATAAATATATTGTTAAAATATTAAAGATTTTGTATGCAGTAGATATCTTCAAACTGTATTCCTAGAACAAAAAAGTGTTAAAAGAAAGATGGATTTGGCAAGAAGAAAAAAAATAGTAGCAAATACCTTTGTATCATTACATAAGTTATTAAGACCATATAACATCCAAGAATACAACAATATGGTTCTAATAGCTACTATTTTGTTGTTTGACAAAAAGACCCATATTTTATTGAAATATAGATTATATTTTATAAATCATAGTTCTCTGACATATAGAACATTAGGCAAAGTAATATAAAATATACAAATGTATGTGCATATTTAATAAATATAAAACACACCATCCTGATTATACAAGTAACTGTTTTTTAAAAGATTTTATTTATTTATTTATTTGACAGACATAGACACAGGGAGAGAGGAAACACAAGCAGGGGGAGTGAGAGAGGGAGAAGCAGGCTTCCCGCAAAGCAAGGAACCCAATACGGGGCTCAATCCTAGGACCTTGTGATCATGACCTGAACCCAAGGCAGATGCTTAACAACTGAGCCACCCAGGCACCCACAAATAACTATTTTAACAGATAAAATTTGACAAAGCTAATCAAGTTAGGAGATTTATGTTGTTAGCTTTCTAGAAGTCAAGACATTAGATAAAAAACTTGAAAAGATGTTTAGTTCTCATTGTGTTATAAATAAAAGTGTTTTAGTATTTTTCTTATATTTACTTATTTAGTGTTTTGTTTGTAGTGATTTTTTTTGTTTTATTTTTTAAGATAAAATTTTCCTAATATTGAATTCTTATAGAAATGTAGCATATGGGTCATTTTATAAAAATCATAAAGTAACATAATAAACATTCTCTTCAATTTTATTTCTGCCGTACATGTATAAAATAGACATGCTTTGTAATGAATTTCATCAATTCAAATGCATATTATATGGAATTGTAGCCATGCCAACAAATTTCTATAGGAAGCTAGAGAGTTTTAAATGAAATATAGAGTTACAGGAGATTTATTTATTTATTTATTTATTTTTAAAGATTTTATTTATTTGACAGAGAGAAACACAGCCAGAGAGGGAACACAAGCAGGGGGAGTGAGAGAGGGAGAAGCAGGCTTCCCGCCGAGCAGGGAGCCCGATGTGGGACTCAATCCCGGGTCTCCAGGATCATGACCTGAGCCGAAGGCAGTTGCTTAACCAACTGAGCCACCCAGGCGTCCCGAGTTACAGGAGATTTAGCTTGATAGAAATATAATAGTTAAAAACATTAAAAAATGTAAGAATATCCCTTGTATGATCTCTTATGTCTTGCAGGTAGCTTTTAAGCAGACCTAAGAGTTGTAACAATGCAATTTTAATTCTACCTTATATATTTGCATAGGCTAATTATGTTTATCATGTCACTTTACTAGCAGTATGGAGAAAATAAAAAGGAAATATAGATATTTGCTATAGTTCTGACTCCTTCCTTTCCTATCCCAAGCCACAGGCCCCCATATATTCTGTATTATTCCCTCTTACAATGTCTCACATGAAAATAAAATAGGTCAATTTATTCATAGGAAATGAGCAAACCAAGATAATTTGCTACTCACTGATAATTCCTTTTTTTTTAATTTTATTTATTTGACCGAGAGAAATATAGCCAGAGAGGGAACATAAGCATGGGGAGTAAAGAGGGAGAAGCAGGCTTCCCGCCGAGCAGGGAGCCCGGTGTGGGACTTGAACCCGGGTCTCCAGAATCATGACCTGAGCCGAAAGCAGTTGCTTAACCAACTGAGCTACCCAGGCGCCCCAATAATTCCATTTCTTATACAATAATCTTATTCCTCTCTTACCTTCTTGTTTTTTATAGAACAGATTTGATCTTAAGAGCTACTAAGGTTCTTTAGTAATTCTGAAGATAAAGCCATTATATTGATTTCAATATACCCAGGCGCCCCAATAATTCCATTTCTTATACAATAATCTTATTCCTCTCTTACCTTCTTGTTTTTTATAGAACAAATTTGATCTTAAGAGCTACTAAGGTTCTTTAGTAATTCTGAAGATAAAGCCATTATATTGATTTCAAAGATATAATTTGACCTATCATAAAAATATAAGGGAGATAACTTTCTACAATAGATTATATTTAAGAGGAAATATTAGAGAATATTTATATTTATATCTGAGGTATAAATATATATCTTAACTATAGACTGACAAAGTTATATATGCTTAAAAAATAAAATCAAAAAAATAAAAAAATAAATCATCAAGGTTCGCGCTATAATCTATTGAAAGCTAAGAATGCTGACTTCTGTTTTTGTCTTGGCAAACACTCACTGTATCTTCTCTGGGCTATAAACAAATATTTCTTTAAAAAGCAATGAAAATATGTGTATCTGCTAAAGAAATAATACTCATTTGAAATGTGCAATTAAATTTGATCTGGAAAGAGTAAATAATGATAATACTAAGTATAATCTTCACCATTAAACACTCCAACTTACATTATAGGGGTTTGAAGAGTATTACCACCATTTTGGACTTGGCTGAAAAATATATTTTCAAGTATATTGGGTCTGCTGGACATAAACACTTTATATTTTAAATTAATGTCTAATAACATTTACTAGTAGCCACATTATTTTTTTAAATATTGTGAATGTAATACTTAAAATATGTTATCTAATACATTTGTAAAGTTATCAGTCCTCTAATTTATCTAATTATGTAATAATACATATGAACTTAGTGGGGTGTCTGTGTTCCATACTTCTTGTATTAAAGAGCAGGTCTAAATAATCTAGATAATTTGGGGAGACCTCCCCCTAAGAACTAAAGGAAATAAGAATTGAAATTTATTGAATGCATACTATATTATTATTTAATTGAATGCCTATGTCCAATGAATGGTGTCTTTTAATACAGTGAATCTACATTTTTTAAAAAATTTTATATATTTATTTGACAGAGAGAGAGAGGATGCAAGAGAGGGAACACAAGCAGGGATAATTGGAGAGGAAAAAGCAGGCTTCCCACCCGGCAGGGAGCCCAATGCCGGGAATCCCACCCAGGATCCCAGGATTATGACCTGAGTGGAAGGCAGAAGCCCAATCAACTGAGCCACCCAGGTGCCCCAACTCTACATTTTTTATTACAACTGGTCATTTGCAAAAACTGATTTAAGGATGAAATAGGGAAGAGTAAAATTCCCCACTGACGTAAGACAGATATTTTAAACAGATTTATGATATCTGAATGATTTCAGGTCACCCTTGAGAATGTCAATTTTACATCCTCTTGTGTTACAATATGTCTGCAGAACCCAAGTAAATATAAGGATAGCTCATTCTGCTAAATTTTCTTGACTTCTTAGCTTTGTGCGTTTTGAGGGTGTTATTTGTCATTCTCTCTCTTTGCTATCAGTGTGTCAGCTGTTATTTTTCATGTTATTTTTCATTATTGCCAGTGTGATATCCCACTATAAACTTCCCTATTTACGTTTAATCTGCATGATCTTGAAGACTAAATAGGCAGGTTTGTTTATATATATATATTATATTTTATATCTATTTATATTTATACATTTATATATTATATGTATATAAATAGTTATAAATAGATATATTTATGGATACGGATATAAATATGTATATGTATATATGTATATGTACATATGTATATGTATATATTTATATCCATATCCATAAATATATCTATTTTTATCTATATATTTATATACACAAATATATCTATAACTACCTATTCATATATAGATAGATATACATACATATACATGTGTGTATATATATATATACACACACACACACACACACATCTGTTAGGTTCAGAGATACTATGTAAGGGCCTAAATTAAAGAATATCCAATTTTGAAAAATACTTCATATTCAGGGCATTATGTATATAAATGTTAAATCAGTCCTTATGCATTCTAAAGTTTGAAATTTTCTTACTAAATTATATAAATATAAAGAATTTTAAACATTAACATCTGGGTTCTTACTAATTTCTTCTTTTGTTTGTCTACTAATTAATATTACCTTTAGGATAACATCCTCAGACCTAAGCAAATGGAGAATGTATAGAAAATTCTAGGACATTTATTCTGTATGGAAGAGTTTGTTAAGAATATGCCCTCATCAGCATTATTTTCAATTAAGTTTATCTTTTCATAAGATTATAAAATATAACAGAAAAAAAGATAAAATGGACAGTCTCTCTAAAAATGATAGCCTTTTGTATAGGGTACATTTTCATAGAAGTGACTATGTATATATACACACATACCTAGATATGGAAAGTAAGTTACATAATAGAGTAATACCTCATAGTGCGGTTCAATTTTTAACTTTTTGAGGAGATTCCATACTGTTTTCCAGAATGGCTGCACCACTTTGCATTCCTACCAACAGTGTTAAGAGGGTTACTTTTTACCCCCACATTCTTCTCAACACCTGTTATTTCCTGTGTTATTAACTTTAAACTTTCTGACAGGTGTGAGTTGTATCTCATCATAGTTTTGATTTGTGTTTCCTGTTGATGAGTGATATTGAACATTTTTTCATGTTTCTGTTAGTCATTGAGATCTCTTCTTTGGAAAAATGTCTGTTCATGTCTTTTGCCCATTTCTTAACTGAATTATGTGCTTTTTGGTATTGAGTTTGATAAATTCTTTATAGATTTTGGATACTAACCCTTTATTAGCTATGTAATTTGCAAGTACCTTCTCCCATTCCATAGGTTGCCTTTTAGTTCTGTTGATTGTTTTCCTCTCTGTGCAGAAGTTTTTTGTTTTGATATAGTCCCAATTTTTCGTTTTTGTTTTTGTTTCTCTTGCCTTAAGAAACCTGTCTAATAAGAAGTTCCTGTGGCCAAGGTCAAAGAATTTGCTTCCTGTGTTCTTCCCTAGGATTTTAATGGTTTCCTGTTTCACACTTAGGTCTTTCACCAATTTTGAATTTATTTTTGTGTTTAGTGTAAGAAAGTAGTCCAGTTTCATTCTTCTGTATGCTGTTGTCCTATGTTCCCAATAACAGTTGTTGAATAGATTGCTTTTTTTTCCATTGGATAGTCTTTCCTTCTTTGTTAAAGATTAGTTGACCATGTAGTGGGCCCATGTCTGGATATTCTGCTCTGTTCCATTGATCTATGTGTCTGTTTTTGAACGAGTACCACATTGTCCTGATCACTACAGCCTTGTACTATAACTAGAAGTCTGGAATTGTGATGTATCCAGCTTTGCATTCCTTTTTAAAGATTATTTTGGTTAATTGAGGTCTTTTGTAGTTCCATACAAATTTTAGGATTGTCTATTACAAAATGATCTTGGTTTTTGATAGGGATTCCATTAAATGTATAGATTGCTTTGGGTAATATAGACACTTTAACAGTATTTACTCTTCCAATCCATTAGCATGGGATGTTTTTCTATTTCTTTCTTTCATCTTCAATTTCTTTCATCAGTGTTCTATATTTTTCAGAATACAAATGTTTTTAACCTCTTTGGTTAGGTTTATTTCCAGATATCTTATGACTTGTGGTGCAACTGTAAATAGGATTGATTCCTTGATTTATCTTTCTGATGCTTTATTATTGGTATATAGAAATATAACAGATTTCTGTGCATTGATTTTGTATCCTATGATTTTACTGAATTTGTGTATCAGTTCTAGCAATTTCTTGGTGGAGTCTAGACTTTCCTACATTGAGTATCATGTCTGTGAAGAGTGAAAGTTTGACTTCTTCCTTGCTGATTTGGATGCCTTTTATTTCTTTTTGTTGTCTGATTGCAAAGGCTAGGACTTCCAGCACTACGTTAAATTACAATGGTCAGAGTGGACATATTTCCATTTGCAAGAATGTGGATGGAGCTGTAGTGTACTATGCTAAGCAAAATAAGTCAGAGAAAGACAAATACCATACGATTTTCTCATATGTGGATTTTAAGAAACAAAGCCATTGAACATAGGACAAAGGGAAAAAGGGAGGCAAACCATAAGAGATTCTTGGCTACAGAGCACAAATTGAGGGTTGCTAGAAGAAATATGGGTGCTGGGTGGGAGGATGGGCAAAGTGGGTGATGGTTATTGAGGAGGGGATTTGTTGTAATAAGCACTGGGTGTTACATGTCAGTGATGAATCACTAAATTCTACTGCTGAAAAAAAATATTATACTATAAATTCACTAACTAGAATTTAAATAAAAATGTATAGCATGGAAAAAAATAACATGCTCTTATAACAGCTAGAATATGATTGATTTTCAAAATAAAGAAAAATTAATCATGAACTTGTTACTTACATTTTTCTATTGCAGAAAATCTTTGATCTTTATGAATGGTTGAATCAGCTTCTTTATAGTTCAGAAAAAGAAGAAAATATAACTCTGATTCATTAACAAATAAAAATTATACACTTGAAATATAAAAGTCCTATAATACAGTGATTCTATAACTCTTCTAATTAAACAGATGGTTCAGCCATTTAAAAAGCTGATGATACTCTTGAGGCAGATAGCAAAAGTAAGTACAAAAATTGCTCAGAAGGGTCACTTTCAAAAACAAGGCTACTTGAGATTACCTATAGAAAACAAGTTTCCTGAAAATGATCACACAAATAAAACTTCTACCAAACATGAAATTACAATCTATCATGAAAAATAGAAGCTATAAAAAAAAAAAAGGAGAAGAAAAATAGATGCCATAAAGCTACCAAATACCCTTCCTCTCCTTTTCATGGCCACCTACTTGTGCTCTCTGTTATCTGATGGATGTTAGGCAGTGCAGTGTTGTGTTGATCCCTCAAAATAGAAGACTTCTAATAGTGTGGACACACAATAGATTTCTTGCATTCCTCTGAAAGTAGAAGGGGTATTTTTTTTTCTTCCTTTTCCCAGACTCAATTCAATGGATTTTTTCCTATGTCCTGGAGATATGAAAGCATTTGTTGTGTATTTTGGTTAAAATTGTTTTCTGTGACTTTCTTGCAATGATGGCCAATCCCCTCCATCTCAGGTAGGATCAAATATTGTTAGAACTACGTGGAAGATAGTTTTCCAGATTCTTACAAACATATTCAAAAACCTCAAGTATGACCTAGTAACTCTAATCTTGAGTATTTGCTCAAGAGAAATTAAAACTTGTATTCAGACAGAAATCTGTACTTAAATGTTTATTACACTTTAATTCATAATCACTCAAAATTTCAAACAATTAAAATGTCCTTCAACTGGAAAATGAAAAAACAAATATAATGTATGAATACATTATATGAATACACTGTTACTTAGAAATAGAAGGAAGGGGCACTCTCTGTCATTTAAGCTTCTACCTTGGCTCAGGTCATGGTCTCAGGGTTCTGGGATTGAGACCTGCGCTGGGATTCCAGCTCAGGGGGGAAACTTCTTCTTTCTTTATCTCTTTCCTACTCATGTTCTCTCTCTCAAATATTTTATTTTATTTTTATGTGATATTTTAATATGCTTCTAAATATTTGAGTAAAATATTTGCAACTTTCTCTAACAAAGTTTTATTGAGGTATAATTTACCAATAGTAAAATTTACTCTTTTTTTTTTGGTAAGAGTTCTATGAATTTTAACAAATTCATACAGTCACGCAACCACTACAAATCAAGATGTAGAATATTTTCACTTCTCCCCAATTTTCCTTTACACTGTTCTCATCAACTCCTTCCCAAACTCCCATCATCTTGCAGCCATTGATCTGTTTTCTGTCAGTACAGTTTTATCTTTTTCAGAATGTGATATAAATGAAATTACACGTTTCTTTGACCTATCTTTCTGCTTTCTTCCATTCCTAAGGACCCATGTGATTACCTGATCCTATCTAGTTAATCCATAATAATGTCTCTATTGTAAAATCTATAACATAATTCCATTTGCCAAGTTCTTTTTCACGCAATATAACATTTCCAGAGAATTAGGGCATGGACATCTTCAAATATTATTACAATCTATAATATATTAGAGGCTGCCTCCATAGTTAATTCCATTGTTTGAAGACAGTGGGGTAAATTCTTATGGCAATTTTTTACCATAGCCTTTAAGATCCTACATGAATATGCCATTCTACTGATTCCCTGACCTCAGGTCAGGCATTTTCCTCACACTAAGACAAGCAAATGTGTTTTCAGTTCAGGGTCATTACCCTTGCTCTTGCTTCTCTCCAACATTTCTTCCTCTTTAAACAGATAATGTCATCATCTCTGTATGATTCATGTCTTAACGTAAATGGGATTTATTAAAAAAAAGATTTTGTTTATTTTGAGAGAGGAAAAGCATGAACAAAGGGAAGGGGCAGATAGAGAGGGAGAAGCAAACCTCTTGCTGAGTAGGGAGCCCGATATGGGGCTTGATCCCAGGATACTGAGATCATGACCTGCAAGGAAGGCAGATGTCCAACTTACTGAGCCACCCAGGGCCTCCATAAATAGGATTTAAACCCATGATATGTAAAATAACTACTTTCCTGATCCAATCTCTGTATCATATTACCCCAGTTTGTTGTCTTCACAATACTTAGTACTTTCTAAAATTAACTAATAAAATAAGAATTAGTCTGGCAGATAACTGTATGTCAGAAAAGATGACACAAATTACAGTGCATGCAATTCTTATTGGACTGAACAAACAAGAAGGCTATTTGATACTTTTACAGGAGATGGAATAGGTGAGGGTTTTATAGAAAAATTAATCCATGTAAGAAAACAAAATCCAATATAAAATATATTATATCAGCAATATATCATAATAAATGCACAATAAAACAGCAATGCTAATGGAGTTATGTTAGAAGAGACAGGCAACTAACCAGTCTTCTTTTAAAGACGCTTTTGGAATTGCAGGTCGGTAATTCTTTCATACAGGGTTACCTTACACAAAACGGTGGAAAGTTCTCACTGATACTTCCTTCTATTTTCAACTACTTGATGTTACTATTTTAGCTAAATGAATTAGATGTGTGAAATTCTGACCTTATAGAATTTGATTTCTAACTGAAAAAAAATTGCTTCCAAATTTGCCTCTTTCATGAAGAGAAGGAAGTACATTGTGAGTAAAATGTTCTACCCCTCCATGACTAGTGATAAATTCTCCTTAAGTCTGTGGCTTTCAGGATTTCTTTGCTCCTCATGCTAAGGCCTATTGAACCCTACTAACTCAGTTTTTATAATTTTCTATATAGAGATATTGGGAAATATGTTATCCTAGCTCAAGAAAGGAGAAAATTAGCCAAGCAATATATTATTGATTTTATTAAATAATAGAGTTATGGAGAGACTATCAAATATGGTAGGAAATAATGTTAAGTGTTGTTTAAGTAAGCATTCACATGCACTTTTCATAAATCATATTATCCCTTCAGGTAAATATTAAAAATAAATATATCTAATATTTTCACTTTCATGTTGAAGTAGAAAATTTATTTCCTTATCCTTTAAATTTTGATTCAAATATCCATAAAATAATTCTGAATGTTTGATGTATATTTTCAATGAACCCAAGTGTATCTACTAACTCTTCTCAAATAGAATAAGAATGTATTAATTGAATGATTCACCAGTATTTACAACAATCTAAATTTTTAAAACAATGCTTTAATGGTGTTGTTTGATTTCATTCTCATTTATTTCATCACCAAAAGAGTTGCTCATTTTTAATACTTTTGTTAAATAGAATCACATAGTATTTATTTTGGTTTATTTCATATGTCACCTTCTAGAGATTTACATTTTTCTTTTAATTTTAATGAATGATCTGAAAAAGAATATTGGAAATAAATTTTGATATTGAAATTCAATAAATGTTTCTTTAAAATAACACTTTAACTTAAACTCCCCGGTATTCAAATGTTTGAGATTTACATAAAATAGAATCAGGTAAAATATACAAATATTCAAAGATGGGAGACAAATATGTGGAACAAATAGTATCTGACAACTAATTGGAAAAAATGTTCTTATATATCCATTAGATGTCTTCATTTATAGAGCTGACAAATTTCAAGCATTTAAAATAGTTTATGGTGAAATTTTTAAGCTGTAATCCAGGAAGTTCCAGAAGATTCTCAAATTATACAATCGACATTTTAAACACAGTGAAACAACATCAAAAATTATTTCCGCCATCACAAAGCCTTTTTTGGGTGTCCAGGGTGTTCAGTTTGTGTCTCTGGTCTTTTAAGTGCCTTCAGATTTCCCTGGCCTCTACACTGAGAAGCACAGAAGCTCCAGGCTATGTTTTCAACGTATTTGTCCTAGACAACTGCCTTATTTAATTGGGTGATCTATTGTTCCCTGCTTTACATAACTGTCCTTCATGCCCTGCCTCTCTGTGTATTTTTAAATTTTGCAATTTCAATTGAATTGTTATGCATATGCATAACATATCCCTGATAAACAGAAATGGTTTTAGGTTGTCATTACTTTTTCAGTGTTTAAGACCAAGCTTGAGAACATAGACTTTTCTTTATGTGTCTTGCTTGTGTGTATTACAAAATTTATAAGTTGTGTTTTTTTCTCTACGTCAGTTTAGTTGTCAGAAATGATATATGTAGTAATTTGTAGCACAGTAGACCAAACATTGATGAGCTGACAGGTGTTAGATATGCGCTATCTTTTTAAAGATGCTGTATTGCATCTGATTAAATTCACATTTCTGCTATAACAGGGTATATGACTATACCTACAGGAATGAAAAAAAAATGATGTAATGAGAATCTTAAGTTTGTGTATCCTGAGGGTGTCATTGAAGAGATGGAGTAAGATTGATTTTAAAAAATAAGTCATAAAAACCTGAGCCTATAATCAGCAGTGTTGCAGTTACAAAGTTTAAGGCTGAGATATGTGAATCAGAGCATAGCATATATTATTTTCATGCTTCCAATCAAAATCACTGGTATATTATTTACTGCAAGAATTCTCTGTGAATAAAATGGAATGTTGAAGGTACTCAAAATACCTTCAATTTGTTATGGATCTGTGACCTCCCTGAAGCCTTCACCCAGTACCCTCTTAGCACAGAACCCCATCTCCCTTTCTAAGTAATGGCATGAGTCACAAATTTTTTATGAAATGAAATATTCCTCCCCACTCTGTATGTACTGAAGGTTTCAAGAACTTCCCTCTCATATCTGTACTCTGTTGTACTGAGAACTTCATGCCTTGTACTTGAGAATAGAATTGTAATCTGCTCACTAATATCTCCTAAACTGATGCATTCATTCTTATATCTATTTATAAAGTGTGATGTGGTCATTGATTTCCCAAATGGTCAGACTAAACACTAATAACATGATTTGGGATTATTAATTTAATATAAATAATGAATAAATTTTTAAAAGTGGATGTGAAACACAATTTTTTTTTTAAAGATTTTATTTATTTGAAAGAGAGAACACAAGTAGGCAGAGAGGAAGACAGAGAGACAGGAGGAAACAGGCTCCCTGCTGAGCAGAGAACCCGATGCCGTCCTGGATCCCAGGACCCTGAGATCATGACCTGAGCCGAAGGCAGAGGCTTTAACCCACTGAGCCACCCAGGTGCCCGAAACACAAATTTTTGAGGTTTTCCTCATTCAGTTAAGTATAGATTTTCTTGATGACTGATAATTTCTTTTCTTTTTTTTTTTTTTTTTTAAGATTTTTTTTTTTTTTGACAGCGAGAAACACAGCTAGAGAGGGAACACAAACAGGGGGAATGAGAAAGGGAGAAGCAGGCTTCCCACCGAGCAGGGAGCCTGATGCAGGGCTCGATCCCGGGTCTCTGGGATCATGACCTGAGCCGAAGGCAGTCGCTTAACCAACTGAGCCACCCAGGCACCCCTGATAATTTATTTTCTATTAAATGATAAGTCATTAGTATTTATTGATTCTTAAAGATTTTAACATTATGTTATTATGGATTTATGGGTTTTCATAAAATTTTATTTTTAAAGATTTATTTATTTTTATTTTAGAGAGAGAGAAAGAGGAAGAGTGAGCCAGAAGGAGGTGTACAAGGTGAAGGACAGAGAAAGGGAGAGCATCCCTAGTAGACTCTATGCTGAGTACAGAGCCCAAGGTGGGACTCTCTTAGGACCCAACGGTTATGACTTGAGCTGAAGCCAAGAGTCAGATACTTAACTGACTGAGCCACCCAGGTGACCCCAAAGTTTTCTTTTTAAAATTGGTGGAAAGCATGTGTATAAAATATATCTTAATTAGCTTCCCAAGTAGCCATATATATCTGGTTACATCGTTATACAGCTTTATATAGTTATATGTAGGTAGCTAGCTAGTTAGTTTGAAAAACAAAGGCAAACTGGATATTTTTCTTTATTCCTTCATAGACCACTTCCAAGCAAGGGTCAAAAAATTAGGGACTGTAAGTCTGTTGTGGTCCATGGTCCATTCGTGTTTGAGCTAACAATGTTTTGTTTTGTTTTTGTTTTTTACAATTTTAAATGGGTAACTAAATAAGATTTTGTCACAATTCAAAATGGTATAAGATTCAGATTCAAATATCAGTGCCCATAAATAAGACTTCACGGGGATACAGCTACACTAATATTTCTGTATTGTCTATGGCTGCCCTCAAGCTACCAGCTGAAGAGTAATTGCATCAGAGATCAGAACGTGTCTTCACACACTTGACCCTTGCTCTCTAATTTATGTGTTTTGCCTCTTATATAGACACCCTTGCATTCCACATCCACTGACCACAGTCATTTTTGATCCCCCCTTGGTCTCTGAGCATAAGTGAACATTAAGAATTCCCTTCCACTGGAAGCATGAATGCATTCTCTTCTCTCCCAAAAGCCCATCTTGACTTTCGTGTCCTCACTGCCTGCCTCTGCTTCCTTCCTATTCAAGCCCAACTACATTCATTTATTATACTCATCTTACTCACTCACTATTATCATATTTTATATATCATCTATAAAACACTAAGGATATGTATTTTCTGTCTTGTTATTGAGCACATTCATAACATCCCTGGCACTGCCTCTTCGTCCACACGTTCACAGTATTTACTATCTGGCCCTTTATTGAAAACACTAGCTGAGCCCTGGTTCTAGACTGTACGCTCCATGAAGTCAGGAAGAATTTTCTTGTTCCTTATTTTTGTTCTATAGCATAAGAACACACAACAGATGCCAGTATGTGCTTGGTGAATAACATTAGGTGAATCATTGGTGGAAAGACTTTGTTTCCTCATACTTTGGTTCAAATGTCTAGTAATCAGATTTGTCCTCATTCTTCTTTACCTCTTTAGCATCTCTTTATCCAAGTGTCAACCAGCAGACCTTTCTCATAAATCATTATCAACTATTCCAATTGCCGGTGATTTCATTAATAAACAATCATTTTGTTTAATATTCATGTAACATTCAGTTACATATTCTGTTTCTATATCATCATTTAAAAGTGTGTTTAGGGGTACCTGGATGGCTTAGTCACTTAAACCACCATCTCTTGATAGTGACTTAGGTGATGACCTCAAGGTGGTTAGATCATGAGCCCTGAGCTGGGTTCCACACTGAACATGGAAACTACTTAACATTCTCTCTCTCCCACTCCCCCTCTTCCCACTCTTTCTCTTTCTTTCACTAAAATAAATAAATAAATATATATATATATAGAGAGAGAGAGAGAAGGAGGGAGAGTGAGTCAGAGGGAGGTACACAAGAAAAAGGAGATATTATATATATATTTTTGTATATATACATTTATATATAATATATAGAATATATTATATATTATATCTATATATAATGTATAATATATAATATATAGAATATATTTATATCTATATATAATATATATAGAATATATATTTTTATATATAGAATATATATTTTTATATATAGAATATATATTTTTATATATAGAATATATATATTTATATAATAAACAAATAAATAAATGTGTGTTTAAATGAACCTGGAGTTCAGTGACACTCAGAAGAATCTGAATAAATTTTATTAATTTTACTAGAAATTAAATGAGTAAACTAACTGCTAGTACTTGTTTGTATAAATATCCTTTAAAGTAAATATGCCACATTCAAGTACTTGACACATAATTTTTATTAATAATGAATATGAGTTATAAGAGAGTTAAGGGAGATGAGAATTACAAGAAATTATAAATATTAAAAGTAGAGAATAATAAGGATATGCACAAGTTTTTCTTAAAAAAGGAAACACTGTTATTAATCATTTAAATTTATTTTTATACTGGGTGATGACAGATTCAGACATCTGTAAAATTTCCAGTAGATACTAATAATGTAAAAGCATAATTTTATAAAAATAATTACATGAAATTGTGAGGATATATTTTCAGTTTCATAGACAACCAAAGTAAATCTGACATTTCTGTGCATAAGAATACTTTTTCCTTAATACAAAAATGTATAATTACAAAATTCTTCCTCTTTTGTAAGATGATGAACAGGTATAGTATGTTCTGTCCCTTATTTTTTATTCTTCCACAAAAAAGAGATTAAAAGGCATTTTTGTTCGAAATATTATTTCAGATACATTTCAATATAGTTCACATTTTAGCTTTTAGGGAAATAGAGTCAATTTATCTGCTTTCAGAATCCCCAAAAAGGAAATGAAAGATTTTGGATAAAAGTGCTCTAAAAATTTTTTTTTTTAATTTAAAATATATTCAATTGCAATTAGTGTAAAAATATATATTTTTTTAGGATTTTATTTATTTATTTGATAGCAAGAAACACAGCTAGAGAGGAAACACAAGAAGAGGGAGTCAAAGGGGAGAAGCAGGCTTCCTGCCCAGCAGGGAGCCAGATGTGGGGCTTGATCCCAGGACACTGGGATCATGACCTGAGCCAAAGGCAGTCACTTAACCAACTGAGCCACCCAGGCACCCCAACGTATTTTTTAATTAATACATGAGCAGGTATAAATGAGGAGTCTAAGGTCATACTGCTTAACAACTATATATTATGAAATACAGTGTTTGAAAACCAAAATCTGTACTCTTAGAACTACTCTCAAAAGGAAAAGACAAATATGAACATACGTTTGCATACATACGTTTGTAGATGACATTTGGTTTCAAATAACTTTAAACTTATCAACTATTAATTTGTAATCAAATTGATAAGCTAATAATAAAATTAATTAAAAAATCCAAAAGATCTAGGGTGGCTGGGTTATGGAAAAAATAAAAATTAATACAAAAAATACAAAGCATCTAGGGTAAATGAAACAAGGCCTAAAAAGAAAAACATTAGAAGATTATACTACCTAGTGTCAAGACTTAGTATAAACTGAGAATTAGAATGATAGATTAGAAAGGAAGGTTCCAAATGGACCTACACATTTATGGCCAACTGATACTTGGCTAAGATGACAAGGTAACTCAATGCAGAAAGATTAATGTCTTCAAGAAATAATGCTTAAACAAATAGAAAAAAAAATGTGAATCTCTAAACTTACTTCAGACTCTATAAGAAAGCTTTCTAGAAAAGGACCATATGTGGGTGGCTCATCTATGTAAACATGCATTGAAACTACACAACTTCTTAGAGAAAACATAGTAAAACATCTTCATGACCTTTGGAAAATAATATGTCAGTTTCTAATAGTGTGAAAAATAAATCTGACCAATGACCTAGCAATTCCATTCTTGTGTATTTACTGAAGAAAAAACAGACATTCCTTCACAGAAAGACTCCTACAAAGGATTCTCATGGTTATTTCTCCAAAAGCCAAAATTGGAAAGAATCCAGACATCAATCAACAAATGAATGGATCATCGGATCCTGGTATATTTTTCTGATACCACTCAGCAACATAAGAGTCTGAATTACTGATACACAAAAATCAAACCAAACAGAAACCAGGGATGAGTTTTAAAAACATTCTGCAAAGCAAAAAAAGCCAGACGCAAGAGACTTTCCATTGTATAATTACATTTATATCATATTTTAGAATTAAGCGAATGCCATTTTTGTATATAAATTAAATCTTGGTAAAGTGTACTTAAATTTTAAAAAAGAACAGTTACTAGAGCATGTTTTACCTAACTATCACTGCATATTACTGTATTCTTAAATATTTTAGCTTTTTATTTATATTATCATGTTTGCATATGCTAACAAAATGAATTGTGGATAGACAAGCACAAGCAATAAGCAAAAGCTCTGAAACTAGGATCACACTGTCTATAAGTCGTAGGTATTCATTTACTAGTATAATCTGATTTTTAGTATCTATACTTCTGAATAGTTTCTTAAATGTCAACATGAGGTTTCTGGAGCAGAACATATTCTTCTTACTTGGGTATAGTACTCGCCACACGTGTACCCTGTTGCCCAGTTCTAGCATCGGATCTAACCTGATGAGAGACAGCTATACATAACTGAGTCTGTGTTGAGGAGCACAGGGAAAATGAAGCTGGGTGGCTATATAGAAGAGAGAGAGATATTCCTTCTTCTCTCCTGAGTAGGAGGTCTAGCATTCCCTAGAGCGAACAATTTCTTCCTGGAAATACAAAAGAGAAAGGCCCAGACCCCTTACTCTTTAAAATGTAAATAAATTCCTCATCAAGGAAAGGAAACCCCTTTCTTCAGTTTTACATCTCAGGAATGGTTTCAATACCTGCAGTTCTTATTCCCCTGGAAATGTAATCACATACCTTCAAGGGAGGTAAATCTTCCTGTAGTTCTCTCTAGTTACAGTCATAATTTAACTTCCAAGCTCAACTTTTAACCCAGGTCCCAAATTTTAATAAAATTTGCTCAGAAAGCCCAACAGAACAGAAATGATATTTTTTGCTACAGTTCAACATCTATGATCCCTCTTTATTAAATATTTTCCCAAATAGTATTGATTCATGCATACTACTACCTTATATTATATGAGACAAACTTATTTACCTATCCCATTTCACTGGACATTTAGTTTCCTGGCTTCTAATTGGTTGCCATGTTAAATAATGTATTAGAATTGCAAATGATATTCCCAGAATAAATTTACAGCAGTGAAATTGCAGGATCGTAAAATATTTCTTCAGGTTAAATTCATTTGAGTGGGATTGTTTTGTCAAAAAAATTAAATTATAAAGCACCCTCCAAAAAAGGGATGGCAATTTATACCTACAAAAAGATAATATTAGAATCACAGAATATTAATATCAAGTTAACACATATTGCGATTATTTTTATTTTTTCAATTTTGGTTTATTAAGTGTTTTGATCTGCAGATATTTTGAATTATATGTTGTAAATTATGCCACTTTTCATCATTTATATCCTTCTCATTTATATTTTAATGTTGTCATGAAGGAACAATCCAGATAAAAAAAAGACATTTTCTTCTAGTTATCTTAGAGTGTTGTTTGTAATATATGATACTTTCTACATTTCATAATATCAAAAATAATAAAAATGCAGAATAGGGACCTAAAAATAAAACTTTGTTTTTATACCTAGATCCTGCTTAACTACTTTAATGACAATTAACCAAAATGGCTTTATGTTCATTGTTTCAAATGCAGTAAAAATTCAAACCATATTGTAAACGGTAATTTGTATATAGCAATAACTTGTACTGTATTGTATGCAGTAATTTGAATAAATTGAGTAAATAATCTACAACATAATTTAAATATAGTTATTTAAGTGCAATGAAAGTAGAGCACCTGTGTGGCTCAGTCAGTTAAGCATCAGTGTTTGCCTTGGGTCATGATCCCAGAGTCCTGGGATGGAGTCCCTCATCAGGCTCTCTGCAGTGTGGGGAACCTGCTTCTCCCTCTGCCTCTACCTTTCTCTCTCTCATGAATAAATAAAATAAATGCAGTAAAATTAAGTTAAAAATTGAGTGATAGGAAATCATATGATCAGTTTCTCGGTACAAAAAGAAGAGGAGAAGAGAATCATCAAAATCAAGAAATGAGCTTACTGACAGTGGGTCTGGGTACTGCGGACCCAGGGGCTCTACAATTCTATAATGGGCTTCAACTCATTAATGTAAGAAAGGGAAATGACAAGAGGCCATAGATGTGGAAGGGGTGTCATGTAAATCGTCAACCTCTTCTCTGGGGCCCAGCACATGGAAGAAGAGTGGCCTTTCATACAAACTGGTCCCAAACAGAAAGCCCACTTACAGGGAAAAGCCTGCTTGACTCAGAGCAGCAACCTATTAACGCTCCAGCTCTGTAGGACAACAGCCGATGGTCACCTTCAGAAAGAACAGCCAAAATAATCCCAGGAACACAGAACATTCACAATAGAGATTTAGCATGTCTGTAGAAGAAGACCATGCCCCTGCTGCTGAACAATGGGAAATATTTTTACCAGGCAAGAGATTTCAGAGTGAGGTTTTGTTATGCAATCCACAATTGTGTGCACAGAGAAGGAGATGAAACTCCAGGAGTGGGAGAAGAGAGGAAGCAAAGGATAACTGTATTGTTGCTCCAGTGTGGCAGGGGATTAATATTTATTACCTCTTATTTCTTAAAAAGTCATCTTTTGGTGGCACCTGAGTGGCTCAGTTGGTTAGGCAACTGCCTTCGGCTCAGGTCATGATCCCGGAGACCCAGGATCGAGTCCCACATTGGGCTGCCTGCTCGGCGGGAGGCCTGCTTCTCCCTCTCTCACTCCTCCTGCTTGTATTCCCTCTCTGGCTGTGTTTCTCTCTGTCAAATAAATAAAATCTTAAAAAAAAAAAGTCATCTTTTGTACTACTTAGTGCTCAGGGAATATTTTGTCACATAAATATAATATCCAAGTTTAAATAAATAAATAGAAATCTTTTTTATAGATGAGAAGATAAGAATGAGGGGGCAGGTGGAGAGATAAAAACAAGGGGTGAAGTTCAGACAGAAAGAAAATGAATTAGAGGCTCCTGGATGGTTCACTCAGTTAAGAGGCCAACTCTTGGTTTTGGCTCAGTTTGTGATCTCAAGGTGCTGAGATCAAACCTCCATGCTCAGTGGGAGTCTGCTTGAGAGTCTCTTTCCCTCCCCCTCTGCCCCTCTGCCCTTCGTGTTCTCTTTCTCAAATAAATAAATACATTTTTTTTAAAAGAAAGAAAATGAATTAGGGAAAAGTGAAGTAGGATCAGACTTTATTCTTGAGATAGACATGTATGTCAAGAGTGAACATTTCAACTGACGAAATGAATTGCCATAAATGGCTTTATGCATTTAAACACATTATTTTTGCTAAAGAAAAAATCTGGCAAAAGTCATAATGAGGAATGTATATCAGAAAGAATATAGGAAAAAAATCACATTCTTTAAAAACTTAGACCATTATTTCTTTTCCTTTTTTCATTATTTTCTGTTCCTAACAAATGTATTATTTATAGGTTCTTAACTGTATGTGAAATCTTCAGTATGCTATGATTCCTTCTATTCTTGCTCTTTATATGCATTTTGAATATATATACGTATACATTTTATATAATTCTATATTCACTATATTCATTTTGAATATATTTTTGAAAGAATATGTTCATATATATATATATATATATATATATATATATATACAGAGAGAGAGAGAGAGAGAGAGAGAGACTGAGCAAGAGAAAGCCTAATCAACCACTCTGATCATGGATCACATTATCTTTTTCAGCAACACTCCTTCTCCTCACCCACAGCATGAGGTTTTTGCTCATATTGAGTTGCTCCGTCTCAGACACCAGCAGGACTGCATGGGATGTTGGAAGGTCTCACTTCTCATCAGTAGAAAGTACTGTTATATTGTTTCCCACTGTGCTTCACTGAGTCCTCGGTACTATTCTTCAAGCTCCTTGCTTGTATCAATCTCCTTTCATCTTTCTGTGGTTTTGTACTATTATCCATTCTCTCCCCACACTCAAGCCAGCTCCACTATTTCAAGGACATCTTTGATACCAGTGGATCGAGTAAGATAGAAAGCAAGCTAGAAGTAGTCCTTTACTTTCTTTCTTTAGTAAGGAAATTAGTACAACTCTCTTATAAAGAGTTTGAGATTTTGTTATAATGAGAGCATGTTGGTCCACGCCCCCCCAACACAGAGGGAAGGGGAGACCAAAGAAAGAGGCAGCTATTCCAGATTGGTAGGTGGCAGGTTAAACGAGCAAGGGAACTTACTTATGAGGCTTGTCATTGGTAGCCACAAGATGAGTAGATCTCTGCACCACCTGCCATGTTGTAAAGATTAATGTGGAGGTCTTAACTGGATTCAATCACAGTATACTATCCAGATGATCTCAATAATATATTGCTCTCTCAAGTCTGGTCCTTGAATCAGCTTCCACTGTGGGAAAAGTGCGGAGAGTATGTTTCAAGCACAGGGGAGAAGGGGGGTGCCTCCAATTGCAGAATTTAGTTCTTGGGGCAACTAAGGGACATGCCCTCTCTGTTATCTCCTTCAACAAAGCAAGAGAAATTTGGTTTGTCATTTTATCCCTGACCATGTTTAGTTGTATCAGTTTATTTGCTATTTTTGCTTCGCTCCTTCCTTAAATATTTTTAAGAAGTTATAATAGAAGATCAAAAAGAGGAAAAGAATAAAAGTGAATTCTCTAGCTTTTCAATGCTAGACTTCTGTACTAACCTTGCTTCAACTTTGGGTGCAGGCTCTTGCTACTCTAGTTGGTCTCAATATTTGATCAGCCTGTTCATTATATATAAGATATGTGTATGAGAAAAATGATTGCCTCTATCAAGCAAATGATATTTCATTCATCACTCTCCTTCCTCACTGGATAAAATTTTTAAAATTACAGGTACTCTGAATTCAGGTAGCCTCTATTTGTATTAAATTATTAGCTGTATAATCCTGGATAAATGACTTAATGTCTTATTTTCGCAAATTTATCAATTTGAGAATTTATAATTTATAATAAATTTATAAGTTATGATATATAACATTTTATAATAAATTATAAATATCAATTCATAAATTCTTGAATTTACCAATAATAGCAATAATATTAGTAATAATACCTATTCAATAAGATGGAGATTAGATTAATAATTTACCTTAATAACTTAATATTCTGACATGTGGTATGTGTTCAACTTTATTATATTTACTGCATCATTTTTTCTCTGCCTACAGTATCACTATGTCCTGCTAAATTCTGTCGTCTATCATTTCTTCTTCCTGACACAAACATCAGCTGTCCACTTCTCCAAGAAGCAAAGGTCTTGAAATAAAACTCTACATCTTGCCTTTTAAACTCAGCATATTCCTCATAAACAATTTCAAGGTGTTTCAGCACATGTAACTATCTTGAAAATTCATCTATTACCTGCTAAGTTCCAAATTAAATTGTACAAAAGCTTTAAAGTGTTCGATATGTAATTTAAATGAACAGTTAAAGAAACATGGGACAAATCATAAAAGGCTCTTAATCATAGGAAACAAATTGAGGGTTGCTGGAGGGGAGGGAGATTGGGGGATGAGGTAACAGGGTGATGGACATTTGATGTAATGAGAACTGGGTATGATTAAGACTTATGAATAACTGACATCTACGTCTGAAACTAATAATACATTATATGTTAATTAATTGAATTTAAATTAAAAAAAGAACCCCTCCCAAAAAAAAGGTGGAAAAAGAGAAAAGAAATGTGGCACCACTGATTTAATCCTTAAGTCAGATAAAAGTGCATAATGGGAAGGCAAGCCAGGGGGTTGATTTCCTCTCAGAGATGGGAGATGGTTGAGCTCCCCTGCCTATGAAAAGAAATTTCATAGGAGATTTCACATGAAAAACTCTGACATAAATTGTCTGGCATAAATTGCCTTTCATTTCACGTGGAAAACTCTGACATAAATTGCTATTCTAGGATGTTTATATAAAGATGAAACTCTCTCACCCCCTTCTCCAAAACAAAACACAAAACAACAATAAGAAGAAAAAACAACTCTGAAGGGGGCAAAGAAACCCCCATGGGCTGATCTGTTGGGTTGAGGTCAAAGTCCATGTTGTTTTCCATGTTACACAGGGCAGGAGTCTTGAGTTACAGATAGAGTAATTTCTTCAGGGTTTCAGAGCACATCCTCAGCATGGAGGCAACTTGAGAAACTACTAAACATGACGTGCAGAAAGAGACAAAGATGGCAAAAGAAGAACTCAAACCAAAATAAGCTTACCAAATGGAAAAAAGATAAATAGAGAAGAAAATAAAAATAGATAAAAAGTATATTACAAAATTAAGTAACCCATCTTGAGAAGGATTGATTGTAGATGAAGTGAAAATAATTGAATAATTTACAAAATGAGCATAAAATTGTGTGTGTAATATTTTCAAATATCAAGGGAGAGGCAATTTCCCGTTCCAAATTTGAAAAAACAAAAGGAAAGTATAAAAGATTTCTATTCCTTACTGCCTGCTTTATGGATTTCAAGCTTCAGTATCAGATACGATGACAAGAGCCTTAAAAACAGTCTTTATCTCTCTTCTAGTGGTTCTGCTTTTCTGATCGAACATGAACTGACAGACAATTTTCTACTAAAAATGTTTTCAGAAAACAGAACCTTAATGGATATGTTCTGTGAATTGATTCTTATTTATCTGGAGTTGTTTCTCTAATCTTATTATACCTTAAGGTGTGTTGATTCTGTCTCTAACACTAAACAGGTATGCAATGGCGATGTGTTCATGGGGATGATCACATAGTAATCAACTGGCAAAAACATTTGTTTCCTATCCTTGCAGTGTTGGACTCTGGTGATGTAGAGTTTTTAATTCCAAATGAGGGATTCTTCCACCACAGTGCACAAACAGTGGTTCCCTTCATGGAGAAGTTAGAGACTGCCACATAAACTCTTTAGGTTCCTCAAACCAACCAACCAACTGGCAAAGAAGTGTGTTACTGTACTGGTGATTGATTTAGAGAATTGAGGCAGCATTGGGGTTGCTAACATGCAGAAGGAGGATTGAGGAATATGTCTGGAAGGTAGGAAATCTTCTAGAGGTGTTCCTTAGTATTACTAGAAAATGAGACAATAACCCCCGAGTGTGGTTCATGCTCTAAGGACTAAGGCTTTGGTCATCCCAGCTGGCAAAAACAAGCAAAACAAAAAACCACAACTAGCTGAGGTTCTTTCTAAGACCAAAGGCATATAGATTGGATAGGGGAAGAAGGTAATTATAAATACCAGCTATAATTATGAGAACAGTTGCAGAAACAAAACTACAATAGTTGTCAGTAGTTGTTTCTTATTTTCATACAAATAGATTTGTTTGTGTATGTATGTGTTATGGATTTGTTAAATGAAACAAGATGGGAACAAGAAAGGAGACAAACCCTAATAGACTCCTCATCTCAAAAAACAAACTGAGGGCTGCTGGGGGAGTAGGGAGATAGGCTGGCTGGGTGATGGACATTGGGAAGGGTATGTGCTATGGTGAGCACTGTGAGTTGTATAAGACTGATGATTCACAGACCTGTACCCCTGTAACAAATAATACATCATATGCTAACTTAAAAAATTTAACATTTAAGGAAAGCCCTGGCATGTTGGATGGTGGACGAAGGTTTAAGAAAATTCACAAGAGAAATTGTAATAGAGAGGTTCGTCCCTCATAGGTCCTGGAGGAAGTGCATGGAATACTTGGAGGGGCTGCAGGGGGCAAGGTGCAGGCAAAACAAATGACAGAACCTGGCTCAAATGCCTTTATTAGGCTCCATAAGTACAGCGCTTTGGGATTCCCAAGCTAGGGCCAGATTGGGCAATTGAAACAAACAAACAAACAAAAAATGGGGTTTTGATCATCTCCATGGGCTCTTATCTAAGGGGCCTAGGAAGTAGAGGAGGTAATAAACGGGCTCTTCTGAAAGTCATTTCAGGAATTTATATTTGCTTGTGGGTTTTGCAGGCTGCTACCTAGAGATGTGCTTGTGTGAGGGGTTAGCGTCAGGCCCCCACCATTTGCCTGGCCAAAGAAAATGGATACCGAGGCAGAAATAACATGGAGCAGCTTAGCTAAGCTCCAGACATGTATGTATGAGCATTTCCCCTTTAACCTTCCCCTATCAATGACAACAAAGTACGTTAATAGTAGTTAACTCTACAACTCAGTATCTACATTGTAAGCAGGGGAGTGAGACCCACATAGAAAAACAATGACATCAACTAAAAGTGGAAAATAATTTTTATATCTTTTTGTGGGGATAAGAGAAAACTTGTTTTCAGTTCCATGTATGACAATTGTATCAGAGCTGGTGGAACATGACTCCATTCATGTTTTATTTAGAAGGACGTATGCTTTTAGGAGTCCTGTTTGGATGCTGGGTTTATGAATCATACGGAGGTGCCTTTATGATACATTTGCATGACTCTGCTAAATTACATTTCCTAAAATTGTCCTTCCCATTATAGTCCAGTTAGGGGAGGCCAGGAGAGATACACTGTGTGGGATTTGGAAGGTGAATGTGAAGCAGCATCTGAGTCCTTTTCATGATCAGGCAATGAAGAAACATCAGGCGCTATTTCAGCTCACGTGGGTTGGTAGTTAATTGCGGGCGCACCTCCTGGGCGAAGGACAGCAGTTCCCCAGCGGTTGTACCTTCCCCAGCTGTGCAACTCGACACAGGCTGAGGTCCCTGCGGAAGTGTGCCAAGCTTCCTGTAGGACACTAACATCGTGGCATTGGGAGGTGGTGAGAGAGGAACACAATTAGTTTCCACCTATTTGCAGTGTGTGGGAACGGGTTGTTCCTTGCTTTCCTCTACCTTGTACCAGCTTCCTTTCTTGACTGATTCCCCTTCGTGCTTTAGGGTTCAGCATCGAATCAAAAGGCGAAAGACAGACTCTTTCACTTGTCTGCCGCAATCATACACGGATTTCTGTAACAACTGCATAGGAAAGTTGGCTTCTCCAATTGAACCACAAATCGTGTGCAGGTTTATCAGCTAGCAAACTTGATCACAAAACTTCTGTATTTTAAACCATTATTTGATGCAGGATGAGCATACATTGGAACATAATAGAAATTTAGATATGGACTTTATCATATAGAAATTTTACATGGGCTAAAAGTGGCATCCCAAATTCATGGAGAAATGAGATGATCTAAAAATATATCATATGGAGATAACTGAACAGTTATTTAGGAAAGAAGATAAAGTTGGGTACCCATGTCACACTGCGTACCACGTTAAATACCAAATGGATAGGAATCTAAACTCTGGAAAGGGAATTATGCAAGTACTGAAAAAGGAGAGCATACAAGCACCAAACAGGTGATTTCTAACATAATATTCCAGGAATAAGAGAAACCTCCCTAACTCTGAGCAGAAAAATCCAGAATCTAAAGACTATTAATAAATTCAACTACATTGTACCTATATGAATGTGGGTAATTACAATTCCCTAATGCAAAAAATGATTAACATAATTATGACAAATACAGAGCATCTTCTAAAAATGAAATGTTATTGTCTATGAAATGTATATGGGCATATATCATAGCAAGATAAAGATTGCAAAAATCTCTTATTATTGTCAGGAAGGTGTTACTATTGATAGTAGTAATAACAGCAGCCTTAGCATTAGTAAGGGCATAAGTAGCATATTGAAGATTGAAGACAATTTTAGCCTAAGGAGAATTAAGGACTGAGACCATAAATGTGTGCATGAAAAAATATGGCTTAAAAAAAGACTGGGAAATATCTGAACATTTCTGGGTTGAAATATGACTGTTACATGAATAGTTTAGCTGGACTGTCAAATAAAATTCAAAAGATTAAAAAAAACTGTGATGACATTTTGAAAGACACATTGAGCAGTTTTTATGAAAAGTAGTTCATTAAAGTCAATCTTAATGGAAAATCCAAGATTTTAAAAACAATATTAAAATTATCTAGTAATAGCTCAAGCACTAATTAGAACACAAGAGATATAAAAATCACTTTTGTATAACTCTCTTTACTGTTTAAAAGAAGCCAAGCATTATTTTCCTCTTTTAATTACAAAACTTTCATACACCTGTAAAAAAAAGTTAATATGTTTTACTGCTTTTCTTTCTGGCCTAATGATATGCTTACAAATTTGAAATCATTGTTAGGGCACATGGGTGGCTCCTTAAGTGTCTACCTTCCACTCATGTCATGATTTTGGAGTGCTGGGATGGAGCCCTACATCAGGCTCCCTGATCTTCGGGAAGCCTGCTTCTCCCTCTCTCAGCCCCCCTGCTTGTGTTCCCTCTTTGGCTGCATTTCTCTCTGTCAAATAAATAAATACAATCTTAAAAAAAACCTTTGTACTTTCCTCAAAAAAATTTAATGAAGATATATTGCTGCTAATCTCATACGGAACTATCTTCCATATTGTAAAATTGCAGCAAACATGAATACATGAGACTCTGTGATTAAAGATGCTTGTAGAGCTGCAGCTTGCTTCTCCTAAACATACTATTATTACAGGAAAAAATAAGCAAGCTTTATTTAATAAAATAAGTTACAGGGCTCAGTGGGTTAAAGCCTCTGCCTTTGGCTCAGGTCATGATCTCAGGGTCCTGAGATCCAAGCCCACATAGGGCTCTCTGCTCAGCAGGGAGCCTGCTTCCTCCTCTCTCTCTGCCTGCTTCTCTGTCTACTTGTGACCTCTCTCTGTCAAATAAATAAATAAAATATTTAAAAAAATAACTTACAAAATTATGAGGAATCAAGAAATATGGGGAAATGGCACTTTGAATCAAGATCAAGGTTGGGGTAAACAAATATTCTGTTGCAGGAAATAAAGCAGAGGACTGCATTTGTGATTATCTCATTTCATTAAACCCATTATGGATTTTTATGTTTCATATTTTTAAAAAAGGAGCATATAGTTTACAATTTACTAGGGTATGTACTATTATTATATGTGTCCTATTAGTAGTAGGATATTACTCCAAAAAGGTGTTAATTATATCTTTAAATTCCCAGATCCTAGGTCGAACCTTACACAATGTAGGTACTTTTGACTTCCATTCTCATTAGAATGTGGTTGAGTTTTTTTGATCTGGTTAGCCATGGAAGTATTCTCTCCTGATTTTTTTAATACTACTTCAGAAAACATGGAAATGCATCAGCATTAACATTTATGCCAACATAACTCAATTTTGTAACACTACCACCATATAAGCAATGTACTTTTTCATCTCCATTTTTCATAAAAAAATAACAACACACAGGGAGGTAAGCAAATTGTCCTATATTGCCCACTCTAATTAGCGGAGTGCCCTTGCAAACAGATTCAAATGATTATAATCTGTATTGCTATACCTTAATGATTTTCAATCTATAAGGCAGATGGAGCTGAGTTGAGAAAAATATTGTAAACATTGTTTTTCTCAATACACACACATGCACAGACACACACACACACACACACACACACACACACACACACACATACCTTTAAACAAAATTGGAAGATACTGTGAATCATCCAGTTAGGCAAATTGTAAACTTACCATACAGTATGGAGCCCATATGGCTCTCTATTTGGCATGCATAAATTAGGATGCTGTTTGAATTCCACAATGACTAGACTAATAGGTTTTATTGCAGAAAGGAGACACAATAACCAAAAGTCAGCAAAAATAGCAGGAACGGGTGCTCCTAATTTGCCACTCACAGTACCAAAAAGCACAGAAGTAGGCTGACTTTTAAGATAAACCCCAAGATTCTTGCCTGCTTGTGTTCACACTGTAAAATCCCCTCCCCTTGAGTTTGAGTGGAGTCTGTAATTACAAGAAATGTTAACTCCAATAATTGGGTTCTATGTTCTATGAAAACATGACAGTATTTTTAAGTACACTTAAGGTCCTCACTAGTTGATTTTGAATTGATCAAAAGGCAATTTTGGGTGGACATGACTGAATTAGTGAAAGTCCTTTCAAGAGGGCATGGGCTTTTACTGGCCCTGAAGAAGCAAACAGCATGCTGTAAACTGCCTCTGAAGAGAATCCCGTCTTTAGGAGTTGAGTCACAAGGAAATGAATTCTGCCAACTTGAAAGAGACTAGAAGTGAATTTTTTCATGACCAAGTTTCCAAATGAGAAGGCAGCCCAGTTGACATCTTGACAGAAGACTTGGAAGATCTTGAGCCGAGAGTACAGCTAAGCAGTGCCCAATCTTTTGACCAATAACAATCATGACATTATGCATGGCTACTGAAATCACGTGGTATAGAGAAAATACAAGGAAGGCACATTCAGATCTTTGTTGGGCCAGTGTAGGTTTGGATTTCTGTACTGGTACCCTTTTCTCTTAATGGCTTCTTCTTTTAATAGGATAAGCCTTGTGTGAGGGAGAGCTACAGGCTGCTTGGCATGAGGTTGCGGAGAATTGGTGTACCAGCTGTTTAGGATACTGACCTAGCAATCCCAATTACCCTACGCCTGAGCACATTGTGTTATAACTGTATCCTGCCATTTTTCATATTTAATTTGTTTCATGATTGGCAAGAATTGTTAAATATACAAAGTGGTATATCTTGTGCATTCTCAAATATTTTCAGGGTCCTTAAAATATTTGTATTTTACTGTCTCTTTTCCAGATGCACATCTCGTTCCCCACACAATCTGATTTACTTTTCTATCCCACAATAAGCAGAAGTTATGAATGAAGATTTATATATAATTATCTAAAGTAAGAAACAGAAGGCCTTGCTGATTTGTGTCTCCAGATGTTTTATGTCAGATGAAAACCATTATATAATGCCTTGCTAAATATAGTACACCCATGTGATTATCATTACTTCTGGAAAATATTTCCTTCAGTGTTAAAAATATAAACAAACCAAGAAACTAAAACATCTATGAGTCATGATTTCCATGTATAAACCTTAAAGTAGGAATAGTAAGTCACTTATTTATATTACTTAAAAACAAATTTATATGACTTAATATTACTCATAGTAAACATAATTTTTACATGTTATTGTTACTTAAATTATTTTATCTTATTTCATGTCTATGTTTCAAAGTTTTTACTTCTGATTTATGTTTTTTTAATTTTTTTCTAATGTTCTACCCAGATAGCCTAGATACATTTTAATATATTTTTTATCATGTCTAATGTGGCTGTGAAAACATTTTCTTCAGTTGGTTATTAGGACACATAAAATCTGTACTATATTGTCTCTTCTAAGTTAAAGATCTATAGATTTTAAGGACACAGCAATTATGCAATTATAATTTTAGGGAAATACAGAAAATGATGAATGAATTGGTGAAAATATTTAGTTATTTCCCTAAGTCATGTTAGCATGAGTTATTTTTTTTAAAAATTTTATTTATTTATTTATTTATTTATTCAAAAAAATCTTATTTATTTATTTATTTATTTATTTATTTATTTTACAGAGAGAGAGATCACAAGAAAGCAGAGAGGCAGGCAGAGAGAGAGGAGGAAGCAGGCTCCTCATTGAGCAGAGAACCCAATGTGGGTTGGGTTCGATCCCAGGACCCTGAGATCATGACCTGAGCCGCAGGCAGAGGCTTTAACCCACTGAGCCACCCAGGCACCCTAACATGAGTTATTGATTACCAATATTTGCAGAATTGGCAATTTTTGAGCACAGTCTTTAAGAATTATTCCAAATCTAGGAGGGCTGTTTTTGCTGTTTTTCTCCCTGGTTCTCCCTACTAAATTAGTGGGCTTTTCTAACATTTTAGCTTGCTAGCATGGAGCTACCAGCATCTCATTTGCTTGCCACCAAAATGTCCACTGCTTTGAGAGCATCCTTAGGGTAGAACTTCTCTAATACACTGTCCCAAATAAAATCAAGGCACACGGGGAGAGCTTCAGACATCCCTTTGGTTGTGGCCTGCCTTTCCCCCTTGGAAAAATCTCTGAGCTCCTAATCCAGAGTGGAGTGCTGGGACGGGGACCCTCTCCTCTCAGAGTGTGTCCTTGCTGTGTGAGCAATGAGCTGGTCAGGAGCAGTTCTCTCTGTTCAAGGCTTGCTTCCCTGGGTATGGAATTTCCACCCTACAAGTGAGCTGAAGGGAGGATGATTGGGGTCTCTTATTTACTTGAACTGCTATGTCTACTACGGAAGTTTTATCCTATGAGTGAGGGCTGCATGGAAGAAGGGACTCCCTAAAACAAGGAGTTGGAAGATGAGAAATGCTGTACCTTGCCTCCTCTGGGGAGCCACTGCTGCCCTAGACTGGAATCGAGGGAAGTGATTCTTGGTTACCCATTCAGAGTGTAGTTTCCATCTTGTTTTGGGGGATGGGGGCATGATTCAAATATTATAGACTCAGTTTTATAAGATTTAGTAGATTTTCTTCAATATATGCCTCTTCATTTGTTGCATGTCCTTTGGCCAGTTTACAGAGATTTTAAATGGTTCCTATTCTTATTTATTTACTTATTTATTTATTTATTTATTTTCTAATTTCCACCTCTTATTATTTCTTCAGGGTGAGGGTCCATAAAATCCCCCAAGCCATGATTCCAGGAATCTGTCCCAAAGATATTTTGAAAATATATTTTAAGTAAGCTTCAGAAGTGAGGTAAAATAAAGGTGACAGGAAACACCCTGTTGGCATAGTAAACAGCCTAAGGAAAGCTTCAAATGACATTAAAAATATAGGACACATTTAAGGAATAACAAATAGTCCAGCTTTGTAGAAATGTTAGAAATGTGGGAGCACATTGAAAGAAGAAATGGGAAGACTGTCGGGCTCATAGTTTCTCCTGAAGAATACAGAGGGATATATATTTAATTTTGTAGACAATATTGTAGGAACAATCACTTTAACACAGTGGATTAACCTTTTGACAGGCAAGATATTGGTAGTTCCCTTAAAAGAGAAAGCACTGGATAAACACTTTATTATACTTAAATATTAAAAAATATATCCATATATATATTGATATATGCTTCTGAATTCTATGAATACACAATGGCTACAAGAAATCACCTTAAAAGTTGTTTGAGAATTTTAGTGTTATTTAAAGCTTGACAAGAAGAGGGATTATGAAATAAAATCTCAAAGACAGCTTATTGTCATGATGTGAGTTTAACTTTATAGTGAACAATATTCTTATTTAAATTTGTTTTTCTCATTCATGGGTCTCATTCAATACGTATGAGTATTGTGTGTGGTGGTGGTGGGGTCAGTGGGTAGAACTACCACTCTAAGTGTCCACATGATACAGGAGGAGAAATGTCCACTTCTCCACTCATCAACCTATTCAACTCAGTGCCTTCTCTTCTTATTAGGGAAGCCTGTAGTGAATTCAAGTCCAAATGGGACTATAGGAGTAGATGTCTGCCTTATATCCCAGCCTCTGAGTCTGCGATATTAAATGAGGAACTGCAGAGGATATATGGCCAGTCTGTAGAAAATAACGGAATGAAACATTCTCACAAATGATTTTTCCACAGAAAAATATCATTAACCATTAGACACAACTAAATATATGCAAACCATAATTAAATTTTAACACTGTGGTTGACAGTGTTACCCCTTTTCTCAGAAAGAATTATTTAGTCTGTTCACACCCTTTTGACATAGCCCTCTTGTGTGAGTAGTGATGACATTTCCCCTGACAAAGATTTAATGACTTCATACATGAACATAAGAAAAAAAAGGACACATAAAATGCCAGATTGTTTCTGTTCTGTCACTGTTTTCTTTCCTTAATGTGGTTGCTGACAGCCAAAATTGAAAACATGCTGAGTTTCCTCAGCACCTGATGCTCACTAGATACTGCATGTCAGAGGCAGAGATCCTGTGACAGGTGAGAAAATCATGGTGAGGGAAATAGAAGCGTACAAAAACATTGGAGGCCAAGGCCACTTGCCCCTTGCCAGAAAAATTGAGAAAACTGTACCCAGGATTATCCCTCTCCCCTCTAAGGTGCAAGCATGGTCTAAGAATCTCTCTGAACAGCTGCTACGTCATGTAGGAGGAAAGCACTTTCCAAGGCACGAGAAGATTCGGCTTTCTAACATAAGGAAGTACTCAGAAGTTACTTCATTGTAAATTGATTGCAAAAAAATAAATAGCCATGAGGAGATCATTGCAGAACATGAATGATTCTGGATATGTGCTAGCCAGAAGGAAAACGTTATAGAAAAAGAATGAATCTAAACTGTATAAAGACATGAAGTAGATACAATCATCTTTCCTTGTTGTTTACTTGGACTACACATGAATTCAAATGATATTTTTGTTTATTTAAAAAAAAAACAGTTACAGTGCTCACTTCAGCAGTACATATACTAAAATTGGAATGATATAGAAAAGATTGGCATGGCCCCTCACAAGGTTGACATGCAAACTCGTGAAGTGTTCTATATTTTTATAGTATTATGCTAAGTGGAATAAGTCAGCCAGAGACAGACAAATACCGTATGATTTCACTCATTCGGAATTTAAGAAATACAATAAATGAACAAGGAGGAGGAAAGAGAGAGAAAGACAAATCAAAAAACAGACTCTTAACTATAGAGAACAAACTGATGATTACCAGAGGGGAGATGAGGGGAAGATGGATGAAGGAGGTGATGGGGATTAAAGAGGATGCTTATGATGCACATTGAGTAATGTACAGAATCATTGAATCACTATATTGTGCACCTGAAACTAATGTAGCACTATATATTAATAATACTGAAATTAAAATTAAAAACTTTAAAGCATATATTATTTTTGGAAATTTTTTGTGGTAAATGTTTTATTGAGTTTTGGTTAAAGACACATAGTAAAATGAAATACACTTAGTAAGGGTAGTGGGATCTGATTATATGTTTGCAAACATCTCCCCAAAATGAAAAGTCTTGGTAGGAACGGTAGGAAAACTCATCCGCTAATGTGCGTTATCAAGTCTAGACTGACATAAGATGGCATGAGGTATAAACATACCTTCAAACAAAGTGATAAAATAAAGATAAGGAGTGGAATTGGGAAGAATGTAGCAAAAGCTAAAATGAAAAATATTCCACCAATATCATGTTTCTGAACTTACTTAAGACAGAAGCAGCAACTGTTTTGTTTTGGTTAGGAAAAACAAAAACCTGAGATCAGTGACAGTGGGATTGGAAATATCCTTCAATAGTCAGATTTGTTCATCTAGATTGTTTACTGTATTTCTGATGGTTTATAACATGCAAAATCTGTGATTGTATATATGCATCTATAACCTGCATAATAAATATGTATATACATATGCATCTATGCAAAATGTAATTTTAAGTAAATACATTTTTATAGAACATATGATCGATTTTATTTAATTTTATTTAATTAATTAATTTTAATTTTTTAAAAAGATTTTATTTATTTATTTGACAGAGAGAAACACAGTGAGAGAGGGAACACAAGCAGGGGGAGTGAGAGAGGGAGAAGCAGGCTTCCTGCTGAGCAGGGAGCCCGATATGGGGCTAGATCCTGGATATGGGTCTCCGGGATCATGACCTGAGCTGAAGGCAGTCGCTTAACCAACTGAGCCACCGAGGCGCCCCTTAATTTTTTAATAGAACATGATGAAATATAATTTGAAGACCAAAGTTGCACAAATTATTTAGAAAATGTACAAGGTTAGTGATGCTTTTAAAATTATTCAATATCTACAAATGACTTTCAGTGTTCTTCACTTGAAAGGGTAATTTGGAGCATTATGGATAAACAACTTTCTCCCCTGACTCTTTCCTAAAGCATTGGAGATATATTTCTTTCCTTTGGTGTGTGAGAAAATATATGGTATTGGCCAAATAAACTCTGGGATTTTTTTTTTCAATTTAGTTATTTTATTTTTTTGCATTCTGAAATTTTTCTGTCTTTACTTAGAAAAAAACAATCCAACATATTTTAACTGTTTCTATTTAATATTTTTTGTCAAACATGGTAACTACTCTCAACTTCCAGAACTTTAAAAATATTTTGTAACACGAAATATGAAAAATGTAATTTTGATTAGTGTTTCTGAACAATTTGTGGTTTTCCTTACATAGTGGGAATGAATGCCTACTGATCAAAGTTAAGAAAACTTCTGATAAGAGCAAAGCCAGCATTCATTTAGAAGTCATTATATTGCAGACTTTGTGTTAGGTTCTTTGTAAATATTATCTCTAATTCTCAAACAAAAAAGGTTGACATTTGCTTTATTAATGGAATGAGTATTCAAATTCACATAATCAATTGAATACCAGCATCTCATGTCCCTGCAAGCCATATAATGTCTCTTTTCCTTCAGCTTTCTGAGATGTAATATCGTATAAGTTTAAGGTGTCCAATGTGTTGATTTGATACATTTATATAATGTGGAATGGTGATCACCATAGAGCTGGTTAACACCTCTATCATGTCATAATTATCATTACTTTTTTATAATAACAACATTTAAGATCTACTCTTTAGCAACCTTCAAGTACATAATACAGCATTGTTAATTATAAACACCATGCTGTAGATCAGATCCCCAGACATTATTCATCTTATAACTTATAACTTATATTCACCTTATAACAGACATGTACTCTTTGATCAACAATTTCCCCATTCCCTGCACACTCCACCTTCTGGCAACCACCATTCTACTTTCTGCTTTCTGAATTTGGTTTTTTTTCCCCCTTAATTATTCATGTAAGTGAGATAATACAGTGTTTTTCTGACTTATTTAATTTAGTATAATGATCTTAAAGTCTATCCATCTTGCTACAAATGGCAGGATTTCCTTCTTTCTTCTGGCTAGATAATACCCCAGTAGATACATACCTATTTTCTTTGTCCATTCATCCATAGATAGACACTTAGATTGTTTCCCTATCATGGTTATTGTGATTAATACTGCAATGATTGTGGGAGGATGGGTATCTCTTCAAGATCCTGATTTCACTTCATTTGGGTATAGACCCAGAACTGAAATTGCTGGATTATATGATAATCCTATTTTTAATTTTTTTAAGGGACTTTTATACTATTTTCCATACTGGCTGTACCAGTTCACATTCCCATCAACAGTGCACAAGCCTTTCCTTTTGGCCACATCCTTGTCAATACTTACTGCTTGTCTTTTTGATAATAGTCATCCTAGCTAGTATGAAATATCTCATCATGGTTTTGATTTGCATTTTCCTGTTGATTAGTCATGTTTAATACTTTTTCATGAATCCATTAGCTGTTTGGATGTTTTTCCTTAAAAATGTCTATTCTGTCTCTCTGCTCATTTTTAAATCAAAAAAAATTTTACCATTGAATTGTATGAATTCTTTATGTATTTTGACTATATTGCTTTATCAGGTATGCCATATGCTTTCTATTGATCAATATTATCAAATGGCCAACATTAAATTGTTGTATCTACCATCTCCTCCACTACACAATATTTTATCTTTTTCTTTCATCTTTTCCTTTCATTCACTCTCGCAACTTCTGTCTCTTTTTCCCGATAAATATTCATAAAGCGGCTTTTCCACACATTCTAGTAAGTAGCCTCTGGTTATATATGTCTACTAAGCCCTTGAAGTGGGGCTAGTCTAAATCATTAGGTGTCACAACTGTAATATACACACTGCATTTCAATGAGTTAATATGAAAAATAGAATGTGAAATAGAACAATAACACCTTTTAAAATACTAGAGTCCACATGCTCCAAGTCAATGTTTTCCAGGCATGTAACCATTTTTTTTTGCTCCCTCTCTCCTTTCCTTCCTCCATTTCTTGCAATTTTTTAAAAATAGAATTGTAAGTTAGTTATAAGAAATAATACCAAGGGATACTATGTACCCTTTATACAGATTCCCACAATAATGGCATCTTAATAAAATCGGCTACAATAGCCCATTCAGGGTATGGACTTTGACACCATGAAGATATTGTATCATCACAATGATTTTGCTCTTTTATAGCCACATCTACTTCCCTTCCTATACTCTCCTACTTCAGTTCTGACAACTACTGATTTGTCCTGTATTTTTATAATTTGTTATTTCAAAACCATCATATAAGTGGCATCATACAATATGTAACCTTTTTGAATTTTTTTTTCACTCAGTCTAATCCTCTGGTGATTCTGCAAGGTTGTTGTATGTATCAATAGCTCATTCCTTTTATTATTAAATAGTACTCCATGCCATGGATATATCAGTTCATTTAGACATCCACTCATTCCAGTATATGTGAATTATTTTCCAGTTTTGCTGTTATTGTAAGACTGTTATAGACATTCATGAGTAGGTTTTTTGTGAACACACCCGTTTCTCTCAGATAAATGTCCAGGAGTACAATTGCTGTGCTATATGGTAAGTACATGTTCAGTTTAATAAATAGACAAATAAACAAATTCTATCTAACTGTTTGGGGAAGGATTGTACCATTTTGCATTCCAAACAGCAAGAGAATGAGTCATCTAGTTTCTCCACATCCTCAACAATAATTAGAGCTGTCCCTTTTTCTTTTTCCTTTTGCGGTAGAGATCAGTGTATAGTGCTATATCATTGTGGTCCTAGTTTTCATTTCCCAAACAGTTAATGATATATAACATCTTTTCCTACACTAATTTTCCATCTGTTTATCTTCTTCAGTAAAATGTCTGTCTTTTGCTCATATTCATATTGAATTGATTTTTACTATTGGGTGTTAAGAATTCTTTATATATTCTAGATACAAGTTTGTTGCTAGATATGTGGTTTGCAAAGATTTTCTCCCACTCTGCAACTTGTCTTTTTCATCCTTTTAACAGCATATTTTGAAAACCAAAATGTTAAATTTTAAAGATTTTTTTTAATTTAACAGAAAGAAACACAGCTAGAGAGGGAACACAAGCAAGGGGAGTAAGAGAGTGAGAAACAGGTTCCCACTGAGCAGGGAGCCTGATGTTGGGCTGGATCCTGGCACTCTGGGATCATGACCTGAGCCAAAGGCAGATGCTTAATGACTGAGCCACCCAGGCACCCCCAAAATGTTAAATTTTGATGCAGTCCAATTGCTCAAATTTTCCTTTAGTGAATAGTGCTTTTAGTGTCAGATATGAGACATTTGCTTACCCCTATATTTTCTCCTATATTGATATTTAAAACTTCAATAATTTCACATTTTTTGTTTAAGTCTATGATCCATTTTGAGTTCATGTTTGAATAAGGTGTGAGACTTAGCTTCAGTTCAAGATTGATCAATTGATTTTTGGCGGTAGATAATTTGGTACCTATTGCTATGTCTCCTTTTAGATTGGCCCCTCTTAATCATTAAATAATGTTTCTCTTAGTCTCTGATAATTTTATTTGTTCTGAAATCTATTGGTATAATATAATATTGAAAACTTCTATTTGCCTTAATTATTATTTTTATGATATACCTTTTTCTCATGCTTTTGCTTTTAAGCTGCCTATATCAGTATATTGGAAGTGAGTTTCTTTTATACAGCATATGGTTGGGTTATGATTTCTAATGTTTTTTTGTCAATTTCTGTCTTTCAATTGCTGTATGTAGACCATCTACACTTAATGATCTGTTAGTATTTTCATCTGCCATTTTATTTTTGTTTTTTGTTTGTTCATTATATATATTTTTTTTTTCTGTTTTCATTTCCTTGCCTTATTGTGGTCTACCCATGCATTTCTGGGGTTCTATTTTTTACTTATCTAGTGATTTTTGTGGTTGTTCTAAGTATTACATTAGACACATAACATTTCTACTGCTGTCATTTTAACATTGTGAGTAAAGTATAGAAATGTTATCAGACTTTGCATCCCTTTGCTCATCTTCTCATTTTTAGAATATAATTGTTTAAATATTTCTTATACATATATTTAGAACTGCATCACACACTGTTAAACAGTTTTACTTCAGCTGTCAAATAAAATTTAGAGCTCAAAAAATGGGAATTCTTTTGTACTTAACAATAGTTTTGCTTACCACATTCTTTCTTCCAAAAAAAAAAAAATTAAGAAAAAAACATTTCTTTTCTTTTTAGAGAACCTCTTTCTTTGATCATTCTTTCAGGGTAGACAGCAGATATATTGATGTCCCCTTCATTTCTGGAGTATAGTTCTGCGAGTTTAAGATTCTGAATGAATAGTATTTATTCTTCAATCTTTAAAAAAAAATCGTGTTCCTATTCTTTTCGGTTTTCTTGATTTCTGATGAGAAATCTGCTGTCATTCAAATTTTGTTTTTCTTATAGGACAGGTGTCATTTTTTTTTCATGTTGCTTTCCAGATTGAATTTTGTTTGTCCTCATATTTCAAGATTTGACTAAAATGTATCTTGATGTTTAATTTCTTGAATCTGTAGGTTTCTATCATTTCCAAATTTAGGGAGTTTTAAGACATCATTTCTTAAAGTACTTTTAAAATTTGCCTTTTTTCACCTTTCTTCATAAGACTCCAGTAACATGACTCATGACTGCTAGACTCTTTTGTTATATTCTCTAAGGCTTTATTCATTTATTTTTATTCTCTTTGCACCCTGTTGCTCAGATTGGCTAAGTTCTCCTTTATTTGCCCATTCATCAAGTATTTCATGTGTTCTCTCCAATACCCTGTTTATTCCATTTAGGAAGGTTTTTAGAAAGGTTTTTAAGATTTTATTGTCATTATTATTTTGGTAATTGTATTTTTCACTTTGAAACTTTCTATTTGGTATTTATTTATATCTAACATTTCTTTTCTGATCCTTTCTAATTTTTATTATTTCACATGGGCACAGAATTGCTCATTGAAACATTTCTATCATGACAGCTTTAAGTTTAACATCTCTGTCATCTCTGGTTTTGAATCTACTCATTGCCGTTTTTCATTGAGTTTGTGATCTCCCTGGTTTCGGTATGCCAAGTGGGATACAGACTCACCTTGTTATTGTTGGGGGTGGGTAGTAAGTCCAGGCTACTCTTGTGTTTGCTGCAACACTGTGGAAGACCAGGGTCTGTTAGGACCCCGTGAAGATGATCATCCTGACTCCTGCATGGCCTTCTCAACATCAATATGACAAAAGTGCTGGAGTACCTCATTACAGCTTTGCAAGAGGGGATGCAGAGGCTTCCCACTTGGCATTTGCTGACATAGGTAGGAGTAGGACCACACATCTTCCTATGGCATTTGGCTGGAATGAACATTTCTTGCCTAAGAGTTTTCTGTCTTGTTAAGCTTTTTTCTTGGTTCTTTAGCTAGAGAGAGCAGGCTCTTGTTGAGGCTTTTTTTTTCCCATTTCTTTTTTCTCTTTGTCTACATCCCTTGATGTCTCTGGGTTGTTGGCTCCTTCATATCCAAATCTGAGATATATAAAGCAAAAAGAAAATACACTGAGTTGTACTTTGGTTCCCAAGTGCTCTAGTGTTTCTCTGTCATAGTTTTCTTATATTTATTTAATATACAATATCCTGGAGTTGTAGTTGTATTTAGCATAAATAATAGGGAAAACCACGTCTATGTTACTTTTGTGGAGATAGAATTCTCACTGTAGCAGATTTTTAATGTCTTTTTTTTTAAGATTTTATTTATTTATTTGAGAGAGAGTGTGCATGTACACACAAGCAGGGAGGCAGCAGAGGGAGAAAGGTCCTTACTTAGCACAGAACTTGATGTGGGTTTTTTTTTTTTTTTTAAGATTTTATTTATTTGACAGAGAGAAACAAAGCCAGAGAGGGAACACAAGCAGGGGGAGTGAGAGAGGGAGAAGCAGGCTTCCCGCTGAGCAGGGAGCCTGATGTGGGACTCGATCCCGGGTCTCCGGGATCATGACCTGAGCTGAAGGCAGTCGCTTAACCAACTGAGCCACCCAGGTGCCCCCTGATGTGGGTTTTATCCCAGGACCCTGAGATCATGACCTCTGCTGAAGGCAGACACTTAACTGAGCCACCCAAGTGCCCCATATTTTTAAGGTCTTGAGTTAGGCAGTGGACAGAACATTCGGGAATGTTCCCTGTTAAAGTATTTGGCTTTCATTGAGTGAAATTAGAGATGTGCAGAAATATTCCCATGACACAATGTTGGGTAATGTGGTATATAGTGGAGCCACTTATTCAAATGAACTTGAAGGGGCATTAAGCCTGTAGGAGACTCATATTGGATATGTATTATATAACTATGATTCACTTATGTGTCTGATGTTTAGAGAGAAGTTTATTTGGATTTCAAATATTTCATTTGCCAATATGTGGACTCAACTGAAAACATAGAAAACGAAAGTTTAAACATGGAAAATTGAGGGTGCCTGGGGTCTCAGTCAGTGAAGCATCTGCCTTTGGCTTGGGTCATGTTCCCAGAATCCTTAGATGGAGTCCTGCATCAGGTCCCTGCTCAGGAGGGAGTCATCTTCTCCCTTTGTTCCTACTGCCCTCTGCCTCACTTGTACACATTCTCTCTCTCATACACATGAAAATAAATAAAAATAAAATATCTTTTAAAATACTAAATAAATAAATAAATAAAACATAAAAAATTCATTAGAGGTACATTATAGAGTTAGGCAAACAGTGGGACCAGAAAATTGCCCTGGCAAAAGTCAAAACATAGACATTAGGCAATATGCAAGATCCAATCAAAGACACAAATTAAAGTCAAAGAGATTATGGTTGGGGAGTGGACACTATTGGGTCTTAGAATCCAAAAGAAGGGAGTGAGATTCCAGTTACAGGTATGAGAAAGAGAAGTTAATGATAAGAATATTGAAATATGGTCATTGTATTTGGGAACATGAAGATCACTATTTATTTTGGAAAGAAATGTTCTTATTTGATTGTCTTGAGTGAATGTGATGAAAGGTTACTTGGAGAATGAAAGGCAAATGAAGTACATGTATCATATGAAGGTAATTCTCCAAATTATGATGTGAGAAGGAAAATCCAAAGTGGGACAATAGCTAGAATGAAGAAAGGTAGGTTTTAAGGTGTTCTGGTTTATTTTTAAAATAGTTTAATGTGTTTATTGATAGGATACAGTAGAGGAAAGGTTAAAATGCTCCAAATAAATTATTAATCAAAGGCATTAGATTTGTGACAAAGTAGAAGAAATCAATCTTATACTTAAAGCTTTTTATATAAACTTACAATATGGCTTTCTCATATATCCTGACTCCTGCTTAAGGAATTCTGATTATATTAGGGATAACAGAAAAATATTAAAGTTTCCTTATTTAAATATTCAAACATAGTTATATTTTTATATGTTTGGAACAGATGCAAGTAAGTAGCAAAAATCTGACTGTAGATTTTTTTTTAATTATTACTAGCATGAGATTATTACAGCATCTGGTTCATGGTTCATAAATAGTATCAAAAGAAAAATAAATACAAGATGTTATTTTAAAGTATAAATCATATTTAATGGTCCCTTAAATACTAGTTTATAAGTTTCTGTGTGCATAAAATTATACTGTGACAGACAATTTCTCCTTACTTGGAAAACTGGTGGTATGTACTAAGATTAAAAAAAAAAGATCTGGTTTTAATTTAGAAAGTTTGTTTTTTTAAGATCTTGCTTGACCACTTACAACATGTGTTTGTAAATCCCTGCTTCCCGCTTTGTGGCTTTGTGTTTTTCATGAGACTTTCTATTCCAATAAGAACAGCTGGTGAAATTAAGGCTACTGTCCTAAATTTCGTTTAGAAGCCATTGGTGTAAAGTTATTTTCAGGATCATTTACTTGGCTCTTGAATAAACTCCTCTTAGTTGTTAGAAATATAATCTCACTTTGCTAATGTTCAGATCATGGATGGATATCATCACGCTTTTGAAAACGAGTTTATATTGGATGGGTTAAATATGTATAGTAGATTTTTAAAAATTAATTTGGACCTCATTTTAAAAATTATTACTTTAAGAACTTTGGTGCTATTATCTGTTAAACTACAGATCTTTCAAATAGATTTTTAAAAATTAATTTGGACATCATTTTAAAAATTATCATTTTAAAAGTATAATTTTATACATCGATAACTTTGGTGGTATTATCTATTAAACTATAGATCTTTCAAATTTTTAAATAATTATTTATTTATTCACTTTTGTTTGCAGTGGGGGGTTTATCTTTTATTTTTGTTTCAAGAAAGGTTTATAAAAGAGATTTATAAAAGAATGCAAAGGACAAAAAAAACCCTATGGTCCTCTGGACTAACCCCATCATCTTACCAATAAAGTTATCAGAGAAACAATAATCAGAGAACATAAATAATACTTGCCAGGTGGCACTAAAAAATGACAGACCCATGTTTTTAAATTCTTGATATTTGCCTTTTCTAACAGTGCTTCACCTTTCATTGTTTTCTAATCTGACTATACTGAATAGTAGTATATTTTAATAAGAGAAGGGACTACAAGAAAAAACAGATTTCTCGTTCTAAAATTATGGAGTGTTGAGGGTTTAGTAGATTGTGTTTCCCTCCTTTTTACTCACACAGCTTGATCAAATGACAAACAGGAAGAAGAGTTGGAAATGAAAATAACACTTTATGATAATCAAAATATTTGGAAAATATGGCTTAGGTCTGTGGATGTCTTTAAATTAAAATTATACCTCTAGTCATTGGTCAATCCACTTTGGTAATTGTAGCCTCAGAAATTAGACAACAGGATTGCAGAATTATTTGCAGAGGCAAGAATCAAAAGGGATTAAACATTAATTCTCTGTTCATTTTACTAAATTCACCTATCAGATATTTTATTTCTTCCCCATTAGAAGCGAGTGAAAATGCTTGAAGTGCCCATGAGGAGTGAAGAAATATCACAGACAAATCCACCAAGTAGTGTGAAAAACATTGTATTATTCACTGAACCTTCTTAAATCCCAACAATATTGTACTAGGTGTTACCATGGCTAGGAAATGAACATATTGGAAGTATAACTTCTATACCTCTAGATTCTGGAACACTCTTAAGCTAGAATACTTGAAGTAAAGAAAAATAACCATACCACACACAAAAATCTCATCTTCTATCACCAAATATGGGATTTATTTTTGGCATGATGGGAATTAAGCCATGGGTAAAACTCTGACAATATCAACTAACAATTTGTTAAGTAATAACAATTAGGATTTTTTAAAAGAAAAAGCATAACTACATAACTAATATTGTTATTTTAAGTCAAAAAACAGTCCAAAATTATATCATAAATTGATTATAAAATATGTTATAAGAATAAAATTTGGAACAAAATTCTACTTTATTAACTAATGGTACAAAGCCCAAAGGTTCTTTTAATTCTTGACCAGCTCATTAATCAATGATTAATTATTTAACTCTCGAAATAAGCATCCAGCTTTCTAAGAATAATTGAAGAACCTGTTACCAGAATCAGTGTGTTATCTGAACTTCTAGGTATTTTGCTTTATATAGACATTACCAAGGGGAACCATGACTCATATCCTGCATTTTATATATCTATAGATTGTTTTTTGTCTTGATGTAATTTTATGAATTTCATAGCACTCCAAAGATGTTTTTGTAATTATATTCATGAATACTTATTCTTATAAAATTAATATGTTCTGGACTGAATGCTTATGTACATTAAAATTCATATATTAAAAACCTATCTCTCAATATGATGGTATTAGGAGGTGGGGCCTTTGAATATAATCAAGATAGGTAAGGTCTTGAGGATAGAACCATCAGGAGTGGGATTTGCACCCTTATAAAAGAGCTTACTTTCATGACCTGAGGACATAGCAAGAAGTCTGCAATCTACAACTAGGAAGATGGCTCTCACTAGAATCTGACCATGCTGACTTCTTGGTTTGGACCTCCAACCCCAAGAAGAGTGAGAAATAAATTTCTGGTTTTTTTTGTTTTGTTTTTTTTTTATAAACTACCATCTGAACTTTGCTATATAGCAGCTTGCATGAAGATATAAGGACCAAAGTTTCAATAATAAAATATTGGATTAAATGGGCTTTTATTACTTAATTCTACATATCATTTAGAATTTTTTTTTAAAGATTTTATTTATTTGGCAGAGAGAAACACAGCCAGAGAGGGAACACAAGCAGGGGGAGTGAGAGAGGGAGAAGCAGGCTTCCCGCCGAGCAGGGAGCCCGATGTGGGGCTCAATCCCGGGTCTCCGGGATCATGACCTCAGCCGAAGGCAGTTGCTTAACCAACTGAGCCACCGAGGCGCCCCTCATTTCGAATTTTTAAAAACATGTTATTATAAACGTATTTTCCATTTCCCATATTCAATGAATCATAAAATTTTACTAACATCTAATGCATTTTCTCTTTCTATTGCTATCAACCACTGTCTTGGTCCAGGCCCTCATCTTCTGGGTTAATCCAATACAGCCTAACAGAACTTTCCATCAGTATTTGTTTCTACTCCTTAATCTACAGACTTTTGCCATTGTAATAATTCTAAATGTTTACTGTGATTAAGTCATGCTCACACTTGAAAATCTCCAAAGATTTTAATTTGAACAGTAGCCACTAGCAACAATCAAATTGATTCAAATGATTCACAACTGATGTATATACTTTTCTGGGGGGTATAATATTAGAAACTATCCTTACATGTTCCTTCTTCAAGTGAATGCCACCTGCATTAAAAGTGTTTGGATTATAAACTGGAGACTACCAGTCATAATAAAGTCAATATAAGAACTTTAAATTAAACACATCTCACCATCTCCTCAAAACACCAAAGATGACAGAAAACAGACACACAGAAACAAAATTAGATTAGATAAGAAAATGAGAGAAAACTTTAGTATCCTCAGAATATATTAAAGAGAATTGATAGAGATCAAAGCAATACAAAATAAAAGAAAATGTATTACATTTGGTCCAATGTTGTAAAACGATTACAACTCAAAAAAAAAAAAAAATCCAGGTAGAGTGAAAAAGCCATGTTATATCTTTTTGTACTCAATATAGCAAAGATGTAAGTCCTATACCAGAAAACTAGACCTTAGTCCCTCCAAAAACATTGAAATCAGACAGTAAAAGAAGTATCAAGGCAGCAATGTTAGTTGTGATTTATACCCTGGAAGATGGAGTCTCCACACACACACTAAAATAATAATAATAAATGAAAATGAAAAAATTGAGATACTAATGAGGAAAGAAAGGCAAAACCTTTCAACAGAGCATATTTTAGAATTTTCATTCATGTTCTGCAACAGTTCAAATTGTTTGATAACAATACAGTGAGAGTCTGGGAAGCCCTTATCTTTTCCTGTGAACTACACTAGGTGAAGGACTCTGGAAAGTAAGAGTTTGGATGGGAGTTTTAGACATCAGTCCGATGCCTGACTCAATGCGGGCAGTTAAATGGAAAACCATACATAGTGTGAGGGCAGGGCAATCCATTCAGACAAGTCATTAGAAAACTTTAAAACTGGGCTAATATTGAACATTCAAAGATATTAGTTGAGGAGACAAATTAAACATTAGACATATACTTGTTGAATCCAAATCAATTCAAAATCAGGACAAATAATAAAAGGACAGACACATGAAGATACACAAACAAAAAGTAGCATACATCTGAAAAGATTTATTGACCAATACAGAAGAAAATTCCACAGATCTTTAGTTTCAACCACAGAATGAGAAAACAATTGGTCCCTAGGAAACTGGAACACGTAGTCCTAACAACAATGTTTGGGTACCAAAATAGGATACCAGAAAGAGAGAGTACAGTTTCAAATGAAAATAAAAGAAATCAAGAAGTTACGGAACGTTTGCAAGAGAAAAAACTGGTGCCATGTAACTGTGTAACTATCTCAGAGCCATAGACAATAGATGTGATTAATCTTAGGAAAAGGCAAAAGAATAAAAAATATTAGGTGTGGGATATTAATAGAGAAGGCAAATAATAAGAACCAATAAATCCAAAACGAATTTTCTGGAGAAGAATAGAACAAATAGAGCAAAAGCAATAATTACATTAGGGAGAAAACTTCTTAGGGGGAGCAAGACCAATATGTTTGTAGGTGGAAAACAATTGTCACATTCATGGCAAAATATAATTTTTCTAAATTGAGCTTGTGGGGCTTTAAGAAAGGGTATTGGAAACTAAGAATACTGTATCTCTTCAGTAATAAAAGTTTTCCTTGGAGATTTACCTGTTTCTTTTATTTGAGGCTGCATGCGTTCCACAGCCAAAATTTCTGGCAGAGAGTCTTCAAAAGTTAAATATCGTATGTCTAGGATGTAAGGAAGATGTATAAATGACAATGAGCAATTACAGGCATAAAAGCAAAAAAAAAAGTCAATTTCAGATTTGTTAGGTATATCATAATCATGTATTAGGATGTATATTCTATGGCTAAAACTTATAAACAATAAATATGTAGTGCTTGATGAACATCATTGGAATGGGAAATATGGCACCCTTAAAACACTTCCAAACATAAATAAAATTAAAATCATTTTAATTAAAATCAGAAATGTTTTATAGTTAAATAGTATATATTCGTAAATAATATTATTTCCCTCTCTGATTTTTGGATACCTTAAAGATAATTATTTTTTTCCCTGTTATTCCAGGTAAGGTTATATGTGACATACTGAGTCACATAGAATTCAAACTCTGATGTTACTATCCTGTAGTTTTTTTTTTTTTAAGATTATATTTATTTATCTGACAGAGTGAGCACACAAACAAGGGAGTGTCGGGGCGGTGCATGATCCGCCCTTCCCTCCATGCCCAAGCCACCAGAAATTCTGGTGGAGGTACCTGTGAATATGAATGAAAGCCCAGAGGGGCTTTCCCCACCTAGAATCCGAAAAGCCACTTGCCCTGTGAGTCAGGGCAATATGTCCTTGGTGTGCTTATTCAAGACATAGTTCCATTTAATCCTCCTCCGGGTAATCATATCTCTGTATCTCTTATCTGTATTTCTTGATCCCTCTGCCTCAATGGTCTCAACTTCTGTGAGTTTAAGCAATCACTCTGTACCTTGCAGTAACAATACTAATCCTGTCTCTAGGGTGGGTGCAAAAGCAGTTAAAGATTTAACTGCACCACCCAACTTCCTCACGTGGGAATAATAAAAGACTGGGAACCTGACAGTCTAAGATAGAGAGAGGAAGACTGAGAGAGGAAGAGGGAAGAGCAAAGCGAAGAGACAAAGCTATGAGACTGAGAGTCTGAGAGACGGAGACACAGACACAGAGAGAAAGACAGAGAGCCTGCGCAGAGAGGCAAAGGAAGAGAGAGCGAAGCGAAAGACAGAGAGCAAGAGATATAAAAGACAGAGAGACAGAGACAGAGAGAGAGAGAGAGAGAGAGAGAGAGAGAGCGCAACGGAGAGAGAAACAGAAACAGAGAAGCAGAGCGCAAGAGAGACAGAACCAACTATTTGCCTAAAGCTAGATTGATGTAACTAAAAGGCTTTAAATAAAGAACCCTGAAGGCACAGTTTTCAGGAGAGGAGATCCCCACACCACTCTTCGTGTCCGGTCTCCTCATTTTATCGCCAACTCTATCACCACCTTCGGGGAAGGAACCCCAACTGTTACCATTGCTGGGGTCGGCTCCCGGCAAGGGAATGGCAGGCAGAGGGAGAAGCAGGATCCCTGCCCTGAGAGCCCAATGTGGGGCTCAATCTCAGGATTCTGGGACCATGACCTGAGTTGAAGGTAGACGCTTAACTGACTGAGCCACCCAGGCACCCTGCCATCTTGCAATTCTGAATAAATTTTAAACAGGACAACACCCTATATATTTGTTGTGCTTTGTGCCTTGAAAATTATGTGGTCTGTGCTGGGGTCACATTTACATCTTATCTCATTTTGTTTATTTTCCTTCCTTTGTTCTTTCCTCTCTACATACTTTTGTCCCTTCCTTTCTTTAACATGATTATCATCATTTAAGGTAAGATATTTCAAACAAGTGGAAAATGGTAACAAATAAAAAAAAAATCAATGCCCATATAATCCCAACTCTGCAGGTGTTAAATGACCATGTACTTTAATGAAAGGAAACATACAGTACTTGCCTGAGAAAGTAAAAAGTATTTGAAGAGGATTTTGTAAGATTCTACTGTGAGAATTTCTTCAAAAACTGTTGTCAAAATGTTGTATCTCTTATGTTCGTTGTGATGCACAGAAGCTCTCCATACCTCAAACCTTGGCATGTTGTTAAGAGATCAATGGTTAGTTTGACTGTGTCTGTGGCACTTAGAAGATAAAGATGTGGGTGTGTGAGCCTTATCTGAAATGGCAAACGGTGAGAGACTGCTTTAAACAGTCGTGTAACCACAAATAGAGGAATCTGCAGAGAAGAACATGCATTCTGGGTCAGAATATGGGTTTTTCTGTATGCTTAGTGATTCTGTAAAAGAATTCTACCCCTAATTTTCCTATCAGTAGTGAGACTACTTAATAAACAAGGCACATCAACCTGGAAAGGCATCAAGGGACACAGCAGCAAGGATGAGTGGCTTGAAGGGAAAGATAATCTGACCAACACCACAGAGCTCTGGAGAGGTCCCTCTGGAATCCACAGTTTTTTCCTGCTCTTTACCAGATATTCTAATATCTCTCCAAATATTTCTCTGTTCTTGCAACTTTTTATTGATTGATTGATTGATTGATTGATTGATTGACAGAGCGAGACATGGCAAGAGAGGGAACACAAACAGGTGTATGGGAGAGGGAGAAGCAGACTCCCCGCCAAGGAGGGAACCCAATGCGGAGCTTGATATGGGCTCAATCTGAGGACCCTGAGATCATGACCTGAGCTGAGGGCAGATGCCCAACAGCTGAACCACCCAGGTGACCCTGTTCTTGCAACTTTTGGTAAGCCTACAGTAGTCAGCAATACTATTTTTTCTATACTTGTTTACTACAATCCTAACTCCTATTTAAATTTCCTACTTTTTCATTTATTATTTTTTTCTCATGAGTTTAAGAGAGAAGGAGCCCTTTGTCATCCCAGTCTCTGGCTTCAAGCTCCCATTCTCATCTCATATGGAACAAAAATAAACTTTACTCTGCACACAGAATTCTCAGCAACAAATGTTATTCCAGGACCCTGGACAATTCCATTCAGTGCATAAATGGAATGGGGAGAAATTTAAAGAAATTTAATACTCAAATGTCTAATATAAAAGAGGGAAAAAAGAAGGAAATAAAAATAACAGGGCACAACTGAACTTTAAGAGTACTGTCTTAATTGTACTAGAAACAGTATCTTAATAAAGAAGTCTCCTGAGGCATACAATTTAAGGACAAGGATATAGTTTCTAGATCACATGGATGACTATATTTCTTTTTTTTTAAAGATTTTATTTATTTATTTTAGATGGAGAATGAGAAAGAGAGAGCATGATAAAAGAAAGGGTCAGAGGGAGAAACAGACTCCCCACGGAGCAGGGAGCTCTATGTGGGATTCAGGATCATGACCTGAGCTGAAGGCAGTTGCTTAACCAACTAAACCACCCAGGCGCCCCATGACTATGTTTCTAAGGCAGCAGGATCATTGTTTGTCTCCCTACCAAACTACTCTGTGGTGATGGTGACCATCATCATGCATCTAAAATTCAGTGGTTCCATGCTGGCTTTATTCCCCCAGAAATATCTTACTTTATATGTTTCAGTCTATTTCTCAGAATGTCTGTTCTCACCTTTCTTGCCATCTTCATATTCTCTCTATTGGCTTCACTCTTCCACTGTGGGTATATGATTTCTGGCTTCTCCGCTGGTGCTTGAATGTTCTGCATTTTTTTTCAAGGCAGGTATGGAGTGTACTAATGATTCATGTTGAGCCAGTTTGTAAAATAGAAAGAATCATAGTACAATGCCAAGTTGCTAAGTACAATAATTTAACAACTAAGGGAACTGATGCACACATGAAGTGAATCAAAGCAAGTCTGTTTCTTACTGGACTGAGACTTCTAGGTTGGAGGTTTCAATGTGAAGCAAAGGAAACCCATCAAAACACCACTTCTCAGCCTTAATTCTTTTAAAAAAAATACTTTATTTATTTATTTGACAGAGAGAGAGATCACAAGTAGGCAGAGAGGCAGGCAGAGAAAGAGGGGGAAGCAGGCTCTCTGCTGAGTAGAGAGCCGGATGTGGGCCTTAATCCCAGGAACCTGGGATCATGACCTGAGCTGAAGGCAGAGGCTTAACTCTCTGAGCCACCCAGGTGCCCTCAGCCTGAATTCTAATACAATTTTTTTTAAGATTTATTTATTTACATTAGAGAGTGGGGGAGAGAACCTCCAGCAAACTTCCTGCTGAACATGAAGCCCAAAAAATAGATCTGGATCTCAGACAGAGAAAAGAACCTGTACCAAAGTCAAAAGTGAGATACTTAATGGACTGAGCCACCGAGGTGCCCTTACATGTTGCTATTTTTAAAATCACAGAAACATGTTACATATTTTTATCTTCAAAATTTATTTTCTTTTATTTCATTCAAAGGAATTGAGTTTGCTAAGGTAATATTTGCACATGTCTCAAAAGGTTGTTTTTTGAAACAAGATAATATGCACCAATAGAAAATATTTTACTACAAATACCTTAATTACAAAGCCTTCTTAAATTCAGTGCTTCTCATTTATATCTGGATTTATGAGTTGAAAAATATTTTAACTTCCTGTTAAAATTATTTAAAATTATTTAACTTCCTGTTAAAAATTTTATTCTGACACTTGTTGAAGACTCTAAGTCAGACTTTCTTCAGAAAGTTAAGTACAGTGGGGTTTTGTGGTGGAGGAGTTGAACTCAATCTCTGTCCTCCATAATGAAATCCCATGTAGCAACCCATACAAAGAATAGCACAACCACCTTTGCTCTAGGGACACATTAGAAGAGACTTTTCAAATAAGTATTCAAATGTTGACTCCATCATTACATAACGGCAGACATTCCAGAAGACTTTCAGATCTTATTTTTTTTAAAAAAGCATGCAACTTAACGTACTAGAAGCAGGTTTCTTTGATTCTAAAAGAATAAGTCTCTATTTCTCTTTTCAAGAAAGAAAGAGCTATTCTAGAGTGGATGCTGGCCTAAGCATCCAAAGTAATCGTAATATTTTCATTTTATTGTTCATTCTTCCCATATTTGGTAGTTCTTAAATTATTATCATGAGGATATGTCCTTTCAGTTGATAGTAGTTTCTTATGGAATAATTATTACTACTAGTATTAGCTAGTAACACTAATAATTACTACTACTGATACTAGTTAGCTAAGTCTCTTTCTATATATATTTATATTTAAAAGTTATATCTATATCTATCTATACCTATGCTAGAACCATTCCAACTCCAGTGGGGAGTCTTATATAATTCTTAATATATCAGGGGAATTATCATCATCCCCAATTTTAGATTAGGGTTGGTTAGAGAGACTATGTAAGACAGTTGACCCGTGAACTATGCAGAGGTTAAGGGTGCTGACCTCCCATACAATCAAAAATACACATATAACTTCTAACTCCACAAGAATTTAACTACTAATAGCCTTCTATTGACTGAAAGCCCTACCAATAACATAAACAATTTATCAACACATATTTTGTATGCCATATATGCTATATATTATACTTACAGCAATATAAGCTAGAGCAAGCAACATGTTATTAAGAAAATCATAAAGAAAAGAGAACACACAGTCTTGTATTGTATTTATCCAAAAAATTTCCATATAAATGGATCCACACTGTTCAAACCTGTGTTGTTCAAGGGGAAACTGTATTTTTTTCTAATCATCAAAATGATAGCTTGTTATCAAGCCCATACTTCAACTTATGTTGTCTGAATTTAGAGCTTTTGTTACATATCAATATATTCTATTGTTTCTTACACATGAAATTCAAATCTTAGAATTCAAAAACATTTTATTAGTATCACGAGTAAGACACCTAACCTGGACACTTCAGCCTTATATAAACTTAAACTGTACATATATATTTTTATATCAAGGGAAAAACAGGGACTCTAACAGTAACTGAGTGTCCACTGCAGGCACAATCTAATTATTTTAGAAAACACCCTCTCAGTTATTTGTAGTCACAAGAAACTTTAGAGTTATATATCATTATCTATTTTTTCCAAAGCACCAAGAGGTCAACTGATAATTATATTTTGAAAAGCCCGAGGTGCTCATCTAAAAAAAAATAATGGATAACCCCTTATTTAGTGGAAAGACATAATAAATTGATGAAAAGACAAAAGAAATTTAGTGGGAATAAAAGCTGAGAACCTTATCAAAAGTTATCTTCTGTCAGAGAATTTTATAGTTTGAAAGCCTGACTCCTCCTCTGTTCTATAATGGATGATTGCAATTCATTCTGGATTTTTTATATTTCCTGCTTATCCTTTTTTATTACTTTTTAATGTATCCCATTAATAATGGTGTTTTACTTGCACCTATACCATGTCTTTCACGTGTTTTTCAGACTTAAACTTTATGACACTATCCAGTATCAGATGAAAGCAGGTTCTCAAAATCTGGCCATGGTTGGAAAAGTGAGGCAAGAGTTTACATTATTATATTTAAAATACTAATAGATCAGCACTTTATCAATTATCATTATAAATTAATGATTCAGTTATGTCTTCAACAAGTAGAATATATCTTTTTTCAAGTCTGGACTTGACTTTGGGGCTAAATATTAGGTCCCACATACCTAATGATTGGCAGCCTATAGTGGGTGTTGACACTTACACAACATGATCTCTATGCTCCTCTTTTTTTTGGCATGTGGTCCCATTTACAGTCATGTTTGACTGTGCTATGAAATCTGAACTGAGAGAACATAGTATGTGTTGTATGAAATACCCAAGCTAAGACATGGAAAAAGCCTTGCCTCCAAATTTTCTCTTCATTTCTCCCAGCAGATGAATCTCAGGACAAAGTAATAGTGGTTGACAGAGCCATAAGGTAGAAAGAGCCTCAGGATCTGAACCAACTGTACCGCCCCCCATGGAGAAGATCTATCACCTACACCATTTTACAGGATTTTCAATAGAATGCCCATGTGCTTCATGTTTATGCTACTTAGATCTATTTGCTATTGCCCCCTATTCTACTCTACCTAATAAACAACCAGATGTATTCTCCTTAAGTGTGAGCTTTTCACCCGGTTCTCTTTTCGAAGACTCCGAATACATTTGCTTTACTCCAAGTGTGTTTTTCTGTGATTAGAGATGGCATGATTAAAACAAAGTAAAAATAATTATTTATAGTGTAAAAAATATGCAGTGTAGGGACACCTAGGTAGCTCAGTCAGTTAAGCATCTGCCTTTGGCTCAGGTCATGATCCCAGGTTCCTAGGATCAAGTCCCACACTGGGCTCCTTGCTCAGCCGGGAGCCTGCTTCTCGCTCTGTCTGCTATTCGCTCTACTTGCGCTCGCTCTCTTTCTCTGGCAAATAAATAAATAAAATCTTTTCAAAAAATATACAGTGTAAAATATAAGATTAAGTAATAAGTATTTCTCTTTCAACTACTCACATTAACATAGAAACATAAAATGTTCAGAGTTTTAAACTTCCCTACCTGTTGGAGACATTAAAAAGCCTAACAAAACATTTTTAAATATTTTATTTATTTGTTAGGGAGAAAGTGTGCAAGCCCAAACAGGGGGAGCAACAGAAGGAAAGGGAGAAGTAGGCTCACCACTGAGCAGAGAGCCTGATGTGGGGCTTCACCCAGAACCCTGGGATCATGACCTGAGCTGAAGGCTGAGGCTAAATGACTGAGCCACCCAGGCACCCTAAGCCTAAAAAAAATTTTTACAAAAAGGTAAAATAAAATAGTACCATGCCAAGTGTTTTTGTCTTGCTGATCATTCACTTATGTATGAAGTAAAATATCTAAGAAATCTAAAAAAGCAGCTCTTATTTTTTTAGTCGAGACACTCTCAGGAGAAAGTTCTTTAGAATTTGTTTTCAATACAAGATTCCCAGAAATGAATTTTATAAATATAGAGTCTTCTTTGCTTGAAATCTCCTATTTATTTTTTGTCATTTATGGATTGATTTTTTTTACAGAAAATATTTTTTTGTGTGAAAATTATTCTTTCCTAAATAATATTCTACTTGGCTCTATCTTTTCTCACTAGATTGAAAACCAAGCTGAGTTACACTCATTAGTATGTGATAGCCATTGCCCTGTCATTTGGAAAGGGACTTTACTGCACGGATTGTGAGGATAAAAATCAATGGTCAGTGGGAATGCATTTCGTAACCTAGTGGTAGACTCACTTTTCCTGAGAATTCTTTGAACTCTGCATGTTTATGTATCCAAGAATTTGCACTTAATTTCCTCCAGCCAAGAATGACATTTATGGTCCTGATCACCTGACGAACTGCATGAGGTTCTAACATAACCCTCATCTGATAATATTTCCATTTGCTGAGTGGATCCTCCATGTTCTTTGTTCCTTTAATACTTGGTGCATTAAAGTTGCTTAGATTTCCAGCTAAAACCTGGGATCTTTGAGAGAAGAACTATGACACCCTCACCTTTCTGAGCCAGTCTGTTATGTGGAACATAGAAGTCTGTGGATGGATACCGAAAATAATAAGTCACAGATTTTTAATGAGATAAATCTGCTACTATTCCAAATCAAAGATTTCACGTATATTTCAGTCAGCAGATCCTAGTCAAATGAGGTGATGAACATTAGAACAGCACCAGAATTTGCTTTAATATACTGGGAGTTGCTGTAGCAAGTGCTCCTTAAGTAAACTGTAAATTAACTGTCAATGTTTACTCATTCTGCAACTTATCATTCTGCTGCATCATAATTCCCCACATTAAAGAAAGTTCCTGGATACCATTAAGGAAAATATCCACATGTTCAGAAAAGGCAGCCAAGAAAGCATATTCAGTGAATCTGGGGGTGGAGGGAGAAGATAGTTTCTTTTAAACTTAACATTTTTAGGAAATGGTCTTTCTACTTACCCTTATAATAACCCCAAGAATAGTGTTGATTCCAAGTTTCAATTACCTTCTTAAGTACTGAAGTGATTTTAATAATATCTCTTTTACTTTACAAGAAAATGAGATCCAGAAAGATTGAGACCTGCCCCAAACGACATACCAGATAGATTTAGATGAGATTAAGAACCAACGTGAATGACTTTAATTGGGTTCAGTTTGCATTTCAAATATGTAGCATTGCTTCTATTTCTTCAATACAGTAAATTTAATGTGTATAAGATAGGCAGGTCATCTAAGTGCTTTAAAACTCGATACCACTGATGGTATGGTATGGAACAATTGCCAATTGACAGGAAGCATACATATATGCAGTTCTTTCTGAAGTTTATAATATAGAGATATGGCAATTTAACTAGTAGCTACCATCAGCTGATCTTTTTTGAGTTGTTGGTTTTTTTATTCACTGAAACTAGCATTTTGATAGAACCTCAACATTTATTTAGCATATGGTCTAATTTCTAATTTATTTATTAGAAAAGAAAGGACTAGATTATGGCTTATTTATCTATTTATAAAGATTTTATTTATTGGAGAGAGAGAGACAGCACAAGCTAGGGGGTAGGGGCAGAGGGAGAAGCAGACTCCCTGTGCTGATGAGCAAGGAGCCTGTTGTGAGGCTCCATCCCAGAACCCTGGAATTATGACCTGTGGTGAAGGCAGATGGCCAACCACTGAGCCACCCAGGTGCCTTGGTGATGGCTTATTTAAACTCTGGCTGGTGTCAGGAAGATATATACATGTAGGAAATCTATGTCTTCCCATGGGATTTAGGGTTTTAGTTTCATTCTTACTTCTGTTAGCGTAGTAGACTTGCTTAAAAATTTCACAGTGCAGCAAATCCTCCTTGTTCTGCATGAGGGGATCATTACAACATCTGCTTTGCTCACCCATGTTACTTATGCAAAAATGTGTGCTGATTCAGGTTTGGGTTGCTCAAATAGGAGAAAGTGAACGTGCTCCTAGGAGTCAGAGGGTTATAGTCCTGCTGATATGGCAAGTAGTGTCTTCACTATAGCTCCACTGGGATTTTCAAAATCCTGACAGCACAGGTTAAGTAACTCAGACTGTAAAATATGGCTACAGAATTTGCTTCATTTAGCATAGACATTTATTGCTAAGTGAAGTTAAAAGTGTTTAAAACAAACATGATGGTATATAAAATACAAAATAAGCATAATCATTAATATAACAGTAGTGTAAAGAAAGTAAAAGCATCAATAGTTGTACAACCTAGGATCATAGTAAAAATGTTGTAGAGCAAATGCAAAAAGAATATTCTCAAATCAACAAGATACCAAAAATAAAGACAAAATTTCTATGAGCTTCCAGAGAAAAAGAATTGTTTACCTTCAAGTTAACATAAAGCAGATTTGCTTCAAGCTTTTAAATAATGATAATGGGGAAAAATAACATATTCATAATTATTTATTTATTAATATTTTGTTTATTTACTTGACTGAGTAAGAACATGAGAGGGGAGAAAGTCAGAGGGAGAAGCAGACTCCCTGCGGACCTGGGACCCTGATGAGGGACTTGATCCTGGGACTCGAGGATCATGACCTGAGCTGAAGGCAGTGGCTTAACCAACTGAGCCACCCAGGTGCCCCTGGATTCATAATTATTTCTACGCTGAAGAAAAAAACACTTGAACCTGATATTTTATGTATGGCCAAATTGTCATTTAATTTGAAGGGTATAATATTTTCAAGCATATAAAACCTGGGAAAGATTGCACCACAAAAAGCCACCTTGTAGGGCACTGGGTGGCCCAGTGGGTTAAAGCCTCTGCCTTCAGCTCAGTTCATGATCTCAGGGTCCTGGGGTCAAGGCACACATCAGGCTCTCTGCTCAACAGGGAGCCTGCTTCCTCCTCTCAGCCTGACTCTTTGCCTACTTATGATCTCTCTCTAAAAAGCCACCTTGTAAACGTTCTTGAGGGGAAAAAAGTGTCAAGAGAGATGATGCAATAGATAATGGAAAGCAAAAGTGATCAAATGACTTAATAATGTAAAAAAAAAGAACAGAAAGCATAAAAGGGGAGGGAACATTTGTCCATATTCTAGAGTACTAACCCAGTTTGTGTGTATATTCTTAAAATATACCGAATGAAAAGACAGAGGGCTCAGATTTCATTAAAATACACATACACACATAGTGTCAACAGAATAAGTTCTATAAGAGGCACACATAAACATAAAATGTGTTGAAAATTTGAACATCAAAGGATGGGAAAGATATACCCAGCAAATATAGAACAAAAGAAGACTGGGATGTGGGGTGTTACTATCTAACAACCAGAAAATAAACAAAAACTAAACACATTTAAACCAGAAATATCAAAGAAACAAAGTAGAGTGTTATCTAACCATACAAAGAACAACAAAAATGGGAAGGTATATTCATCATAATATAGATGTTCCTTCTTAGTGTCATAGCCTCAAAATAAACAATTGACAGCAAGCCTGGGAGAGATATGCATTATCTACTGAATGCACATCCCTACACAGCATTTGTGGGACACACCTAAAACAATATCTAGAAGAATATTTATAACTTTAAATACAATTACCAGAATATCAGAATGGTTGTAAACAAACTAAAACTTCAACACACCAGCGTGGTTAAAGAGCCACAAAGCAAACCCAAAATTAAGAAGGAAGCAGAATAGTAAGAGCAGAATTACAAAAAAAAAAAAAAAAGATGAAGAAAATAAAATCTTTGAAAATAATAGGATAGATGCTCTTATGCTCTTCCTTTAAGACTGGCCATTGGATTGCCTGGGTGGCTTAGTCAGTTAAGTGTCTGACTCTTGACCAGCCCAGGTCATGATCTCAGGGTCATTAGATAAAGCCCTGAGTTGGGCTCTGTACTCAGCAGGGAGTCTGCTTGAGATTCTCTCTCTCCTTTTGTCCCTCTCCCTGTTCTCTTTCTCAAATAAATAAATAAATCTTAAAAAAAAAATACTGACCAAGAAACAAATATGAATATGATACAGAATAAGGATGGTGTGTGGCTCTTAAAATAATTTTTAAAAATTATTTTAAAACTATGTTAGGAAATTTGAAAAGCTGAACTAAATGGATCAATTTTTGGAAAAAATGAAAAACATTTATGTGTGAATAAGCACTGAATAAGTTGAAATGGCAAGTACAGCTCTCCATCACAAAAAAAGATAGCCAAGATGGCAGGTGAGAACTATCAAACTTTCAAGAAATTATTCATTCTCTTCTATTAGTCACTTCAGAATGTAGAAAGAATGAGACTTTTTTTATGAGGTTGATGTTATTTAGATTACCAAACTAAAAACAATATAAGAAAAAATATTTTTTTACTATGTATGAAAAAAGTTATGCACTCTAGAAATAGTCACAATTTTTTCTGGGTAAGTAATAATTTGTCCTTAAGTTTAGTGTATTGACATTTATCCTGGCAATTAGGGTATTATAATACTAAAACATCTATGTATATATATGTAATTTTCATAATGTAATTACATTTCTAGCTACTCATAGAAGGCAGCTCTGCCATGGGAATAGCAGGTCTGAGTTGTTCAAAATTAGGTAAGGAAATTGGTCTTTATATCACTAGCTAATCATTGGATGCAGGACACCTGAGAGAAAGCAATCACGAGATAGTCTCAACAAGATACACAGCTATGAATCATTCACAGGTTATAGGCCCAGCACCTAAGGCATGTGCTCGTTAGCAGAGGAAGGAAACATTATCCACTATAATTTCCTCTGGCTCCTCTCATATCTATTGTCTTCTCATTGTAAGTCGATCCCAGCTGTAAACATGATTCTTGCTGGTCCTGTTTCTGAAAAACTTGTAACAGTTAATGGAACAATATTGATTACAAGGAAATAACTAAAACTTATCATCCCTTATTCCATCATTGACTCTAGATTTCTCTCATTCTTAGCTAGCACTTTATACTGGTCTAGGTGGAATGCTTAGTGGGAAGACTCAGGCATACAGCTCGAGAAGTATAACCCTCAGAGTATCTTCATTTCTATACTATGGTTATTGTAATAGTGTACGAAGTTACAGTTAAAACTGGGCTTGGGGGCTCAAAATATGGGTCACCTGAATTAAACATTCCTCCCTTCTGCCATTGTGTAGCAACAACCCTGCTTTTCCCTGATGATAACAGTCATTATCCCTGCGATTATTGTGATTCCATTTCTTACATGACGATCTCTTGGCAGGAAGAGACTGAAGTGACCAGACACAGCCAAAGCTCATTGTTAGGTTGTACAGTTAATATGCTTTCCAGTAAGAACATTCCCCCTTTGGGAAGCAAGACATCTAGAACTATATTGCCCAGGATTTTAGAAGTCTGTGTTAGTCTGTTTGGATTATTATTTTTAAAAAGGTACCATAAACTGGATGGCTAATAGACAAGAGAAATTTATTTTTCATGGTTCTGGAGGGTAGAAAGTCCAAGATCAAGGCTAAGCAGATTTGATGCCTGGTGAAAGCCAACTTTCTTATTGAGGAACATTAGGTGGAAGGAGAAAGTGAGTTTCTCAGGTTGCTTTTATAAGGACATTAATGCCATTTATGTGCTTTTCATGATCTGGTCACTTCCTAAAGACCCTACTACCTAATAGGCTAAGATTTCAGAATAGGGATGTTGGGAGTATACAAATATTCAATCTATTGCAAACTGGAAGTACAAGTCCCCAATGGGTCACCAAAAGGATAGTGACTAATCTTATTCCAACTTCTATCCTATTAATTTCCAGATCCAGCCTTATTTCTTAAATTATGAATGGCAGAGATTCAGAAGGAGTGGAATTTTCAGCCCTGCTAGGTATCTCCAGCTAAGGTCAGGGACCTAGTAAAAATAGATGGATCTTCCATCTTGGAATTGATATATCAGTGTCTATTCTGTATTGATAGTATAGTAGCCTCTTATAGTGAAATATCATGCACAAGCCTCAAATAAAGCAAGTGTTTCATGAGACAATCTTTTCTTCATTCCCCATCTTGATAACCAGGTCAGGGATAAACATTAGATGTTAGTATAGTCTGAACATAGTATGAAAAGGGATTATTTGCCAAAAGAGCTGCAAAATCTCTCTATGCACCAGCAACATCTGAGAGAGTAAGGATGGGACTGTGCCAGAGGGTGTTGGATCGAAGAATAGACTCTAAGTGTGAATAAAGGAGATTTTAACAATGGGGAAGCACTTTTTGATTTAAGATTTAATATCCTGGAAAAGGTGTTGGGAGGAAGTGCTGATATACTGCTGAGATAGTTATGAGAAACTTGGGGGAAGGGAAATGACAGTCCATAGTAAATGAGGTAGAAATGCTAGAATTGCCCAGTGGAGGGGGAAAACGGAATTAATGGCACAAAAATGGTGTATTCTAATGTGGATATTCTACCAAATGCCAGAAAACTGAACAGTCTACAGTTTTCAACATCGATGGGCCAAGAGGACATTCCATTAATCAAAGCAGTAAGGAATGCACTGGTGTGAAGACAACAGCTTTGTTATGAAACTAAGTTATGATCATTCTCTGTAATTCAAGGCTGATGGTAGGTGATGGCGTTATAGAATCTGGGCTTCTGAATCTAAGTGGAATAATACAATCTCAAAACAAATAAAGCTAGGTAGAGAGACTTAATTCTCAAGAACCAGGTGGGCAAATTGTGGCAATCAAAGGCAAAATCTAAATGACAGTCAGAATCACAACCCATAGAAATTTATGGCAAAAATTAATAGATTATGATTTTCTCAGAAATATGATGAATGAATCATCATCAAGGGTATTACTTAATTTATACAATAAAAAAATCACAGAGGATAATTAGGATACCAAAGTTAAAATCATAACTCCTTAATTTGAGACCTGAGCCATTTCTCAAGTTCAAATTCATTATCTAAATATAGCAACACCATTCTGTCTGTCTTCCCGCTAGAGAAGGTTAGGGTTTCCTGAAATCCTGCCAGGGGTGCTTTTTGGCTTTCAATTTTTTGTCCTTAAATTGATGCTTAATCATCTTGAACTTGCCACTCTCCCTTTTCAGTACATCTACCCTGTTCAATTACAGGCAAAAAATTACATAGTCATTTTAATTACCATTCTTCCATACTATCCAGTCTCAAAGAGATTTCACCAGCTAGTTATTTTTCCTTCTGCCATTGAAAAATATAACAATTGCACATCTAAACCCATACCAAGAAACCCTATGCCTACTTAAGTTCTCATCAGCAAGCCAGCAAGTGTTACATTCCCAAAATCCTATTGTAGAATTTTTTTTTTTTTTTCCCAAGATCACCCCAAGTCTGTACCAGTTATTTTAAAATCAGTTTCCTGGAAACAAATTTTGTTATGGAAGATATCATACAGGAGCTTTATTCAAGAGTACTTTTAAGAGACACACCTAAAGGGTAGTTAGGAATGCAGAATGAGGGAGAAGAATAAACTGATGCACTGTGTACATCCTATGTGAAACTGTGAAGCTTGGCTGACCCTTCAGAGTTGTCTCACTTGAAGCTGAGAGCAGAATACCATAATATCACCTACAGAAGGGATAGCTGCGCCTTTATTTTGCTTCTCCACGTTGTTTATGAATTTTACCACCTTATCAGAAATTTTAATTGTTTTTAAAAGTGTATATATGTTTATTCATTTGTTGTTTGCCTTTTCTATCAGCTATTTTAGAACTACATAAAGTATTAAACTAAGGTTTTTGGATTCATTATTTCTTCTGTTGAATTTTGCTTCACATAATTTTGAGTTATATTGCATACATCTTCAGAATTGTTAATATTCTTATTGAATTGATGATTTTTAAATGTATTAATATCATATAGCTACACTTATCCATGGCCAACAATTTGCTTTGTTTTTTACGATATAAGTGATTCCAATTATGTTCTATGTATTTTGAAATGGAAACAGAATGCCAGATACCTGGTCAACACTGATGAGACCCAGGTAGTCAGTTAATTATTTAAGGTGCATTAAATTATAGTCAACATGAGAGAGGGCATTCACTTAAAAAAAATAAATGAAAATATTCAGAGTGTGAAGAGTGTGAAGAAATATAATCATTTAAACCTCTCACACTGCTTCAGTTGTCAAATATATCCTCAGAAATAACTTGAATCTTTTACTAGATCTCTCAATATTCATAAAAAAATAGGCTTATGGTTTGTCACCTCAAATTGTTAAAAAATTAAGCAATAAAAATTAATTTTTGTTATTAAGCAAATATGTTTCTTCTTCCTTATTTTTTTAAATGGGGGCATTTCTAGGAATTTAATACTCCTAATTAGATAAAAAAATAATATACTGGTTATTTCAGAGGAACATCAAAAAGCAATGGAGTATAGTAAATCTTGAAGGTATCCATTTCTACTTCCTCTTCTATTTTATAGAAGAAAAAGACAGACATTCAGAGTACATATCTTTAGGTCATGAGTTAATTGAGGGGCAAAAGTTGGTCCAGGACCCATGTCATGTGATCCCAACCCACTACACAGCCAACTAAAACTGTATTTTCTTTTTATTTCTCTCACTCATCAACACTGAATTTATTTCTCTAAAGAGACATTGGGCACGAATATATTATTTAATAATAAACCTCAGTATGTTTTTTTTTTAAATACAAATAAATAATTTATTGAACCTCAAATTAGTGAAACATATTATATACTGATCCTTTAGAGTACATTGGTTGAAAATGTTCATTATTTATATTAAATAGTAGTTGACAGAAATCTGAATTTATTTTTTTGAACTATTTTTTCCGGTATAAAGTTGTAGTACATAAACAGAGAGAAATGAAGCTTGCCAGGCTTCATAGTAATTTGAAGAGGGAGGTATAATTTTGGAAATGCAAATGTAAATTTTATATCACGTCAAGCAATTCAAACACAAAGTAGAACAATAGGGGGTATGAAAGGGTAGCATGCAATCTCAACTATTGAATTTCCGTGGTGTAAAAAAAAAATAGATGCACTTCCTTCTGCTTTTTGCAGACAGTTAAGCTTAAATTGCCACAAGTTAAAAAAAGAAAAGCAGAAAAGGGAATAAAATCTTGCCTGAAGAATAAGTAAATAAAAAACAATTCTACACCATAATTTAGAAACTATTAAACATATTTATCTATGTTTTAGGAATGTACACATACTGGTTCAAAGAAAGTAATTTTGTATTCTGTAAGTGAGTAATCAGTGAGGAAAAATATAGAATAGAAATGTTTATTCAGAGTTCAAATTAGAATGGAGGAGATAGAACTATGACTTATCAGTGTTCATTTGAATTTCTATCTCGTTCAAAAAAAAACAGTAAGAGAACACTAACTTCAAATGTTTCATCTTTCTCCTGTTTGAGGCACATTAGAAAATATTTTCTCTACTCTCAATACCTTTTATGGTTAGACTTCAGACATAAAAACCAGGTCTTAATAAGGAGAGTGAAACTTCTGCTATTAAGTAGGTTAGAATTGCAAATACCTGGTTATATAATCTATTACATGGAAATTGATACCAAATTAACTCAACCTTAATATTTCCATCTAAAATTTTTTTATATTTAATACAATTGACACATCTTAAGCATTTACCCTTCTATTCTCAAAAGAGTAATAGAAGAAAGTTATAAAATTTTAAATACTTGGCTCTGCTTGAAGACCATATGAAGAGTCTATAACTTTTGAAGAATTTTTGAAATACATTGTGGCAGAGACCTGGGAATAGATTGCTTAGATCTTTTCTTAAGAGAGAAGCTGCCGCGTGAATCACTTCGCTGAGAGCCCCAGCTGCTAGGCTTCAGGATCCATTGCAGGGCCTGGACCAAGGCCCAGTCATCCCTAGCTGCTCCTGGCCAGTGACTAAAAACGGTGAAGGTTCTAGAGCTGAGCTCTTCCTGACCAGCAGGACTTCCCTAGTGGGCAACCTTTGTTTGGGACCTCTCCACCCGCCTGAGCAAACTTCCTCAGAGCTACACTGAGGTCTGAGACTCCTCCTTCCTTCCCAATTTATCTTCAGCAGAGCCAGACCTGAATCATGTTCAGAGGCTCTTCCTGCTTACTTTAATATCCTTTCCTCTTTACACTTTATAGGAGGCCTTATAGTTTTGATTCAGTCTTGATAACTACTTCTTGCAGAACACAAACTGACATGAACACATACATACACATTCAATTTCAATCAAAATTGGAAAAACCTGAAAAACTCTCAATGGGTTCATACATAAGACAGAACCAACAACAACAACAACAACAAAATCAGTCTTATATGGAGATTGTAAATGAAAAACCCAAATCAGGGGTACCTGGGTGGCTCAGTCTTTGGGTGTCTGCCTTCAGCTAGGGTCATGGTCCTGGAGTCCCAAGATCCAGGCCTACATCGAGCTCCCTGCTCCACGGGAGACCTGCTTCTCCCTCTCTCACCCCCCTGCTTGTGTTCCCTCTCTAGCTGTGTTGCTCTCTCTCAAATACATAAATAAAATCTTCAAAACACACACACAAAAAAACAAATCAGGGCCAAGCAAGCTTATGAATGGACATTGCTAACAGAAATTGCAAGAGCAATCAACTTTAAAAAAAGGTCTCTCTTGTATGTCAATTTCTTATTTCCAAATTGTCTGGCTCATGTATTTAAACGTGGACTAATACTCTGAGATTAGCTTGGTAAATAAATACAAAGATTGTCCTGGATACTCTAGAGTACATTTTTATGTCTGAGGGAAAACTGGGATAGAGTCTTAAGTAAGATTTGGTTGCCATGATGAGAAAGGAGCCAGCTGTTCCAAAATTATAACTCCATATATAAATTAATACAAAGTATACCCAGTTTCAGTTCCTTCCAAATTTCCCATTTTAGACCAGACACTTTAATTCATAATTCTTTTCCAAGGGAACAGTGATTTTTCACTTAAACTGACAACCAAAATTAAAAACTATTCGAGGAAACCTACAGCATGAAAAGAGAAAACTAAACTAGTTAAATAGAAGATTTAAACAAACTTAAAGATAGAGATAAGGAAAATGCTATGTGCATGTATGGCTGTGTAAACATATGTATATGTATATAAATTACTATTTGATATAATAAATAACATCATTGGTATCTTCAGAGAGATGATATAAGATATTTTATATATTAATCCAGGCAGAATTACTTTGGGGTAAAAAAAAAACCTAGAAGCTAAGGTATACACTGTTATATATAACAAAACCAAGATTTGAGTGGATTAGAAAATAGAACTATTTCTCTTATTCTTTCCAGATTTCTCCAGAATCCCTAAATAATTCTCAAATTAAGGAGTGGTTTCTCAGCAAAATTGCATTCAACTTACTGTCGGGAAAACATGGTGTGAAGATAGAGTCAAGGGTGTGACTCTAAAGTGGTTGGTTAAGTCTTAGAAACATTTACATTGGAGTCACATAAATCACTCAAACAGAAAACAAGCTTGTAAAGATAATAAGGGTGTGTCACATAAATCTCCATTAATTCAAAAAGTGTCTAATGAACTCCAACAAAACTTATGGAAATTGGGGTGCCTAGGTTCAGTTGGTTGTGTGGGAGACTCTTAATTTTGGCTCAGGTCATGGTCTCTGGGTTGTAGGATTAGCCCCAAGTCAAGTTCCTTGCTGAGCATATAGCCTGCTTGAGATTCTCTCTCTTTCTCCCCCTCTGGTGTCTGTCTTCCGCTCAGGTCATGATCCTGGAGTTTTGCATCGGGCTCCCTGCTTGGCAGGAAGCTTGCTTCTCCCTCTCTTGCTCCCGCTGCCTGCATTCCTTCTCTAGCTGTGTTTCTCCCTGTCAAATAAATAAATAAAATTAAAAAAAAAAAAAAGACAATACTTTGGAGGATTTGGGAAGGTACAGAGTTAAATGTGTATATAGAAGAAAAGTGAATAATTTGTAGTCAGAATGCTAACTGATTATTTTCAAGTATTTCAACAATTCACTTGATATTCCTGTCATAAAGATGGAGTCTAATTTACCTTCCCTTGAATATTTTCTGGCCTTGGCACTCACTTATCTGCTACTAAGGGACACAATGTGTGACTTGCAAGGCTATTTTGGAAGTAGTGAAACAGCTGGTTATTTCTATTGGGATAGTCTTTTTTGCTTACTCGTCCCCTTCCCCCAAGTGGCCATGTATTATACATCCAATTATCCTAATCTTATATTGCTATAAAATTTCAATAAACCCTAATAGTTCAAAATGGTTGGGGTTAATAGAAAGCATAACATCAGCCATGATACCTGGTTTGCTAAAATGTAACAACAGAGCTGATCAAGGTGAAGGAGGTTTTGGAGAAGGGCATGGGCCTTTCGAATACCGAGGCCTGCATGACCACTCTGACTTTGTAATGCCATCCAGGAAGTTGCCTTCTGGAAGCTTTACTAGCCCAAACAGTCACCCAGTGATCTTAGAGATGTATGCATGGTCCCATAGGCTATGTTTAGCAGAAAGTGTAGATTAGCATATCATCTTTCCCATAAACAGATCCTCCTAGCTTCATTAAGACCCCTGACACACATCAGGTGTTTGAGAAACAGGGACAAGGATTTGTGATTATCTTGAAGGACCAATAAAAGCAGGAGCAAAGAAGAGCAAAGATTGTTGTCTCTGAGCATTGAACCCCTTGTCTTCTCCTCTCTTTTGCAGCAAAGTTTGGAGTAATCTTTCATCTGTTGGGATTGCTGGCCATTTCCAGAACAAAATAGCATAAATCACATTTCCCTGAGATTCAATGAACTAAAATAATGAATGTGTATTTTGGAAATATACACAGGTTGTTTATACTTAATTGGTACAGTATGATTTGTGGTTAATGTGACAATAGATGTGAATCCTGAAACACAGAGACTAAAGTGTCTGTCACCTAACAGGCAGATAGTCAATAATTATTTGCTGAATAAATTAATATGTACATACTTGGTAGAGACACGAGGGCATTTGAGATGGTATAAGTTTATGTATATGTGGGAAATAAGCCAGGGATATTTATGTTGTGTGGAAATCAGAAGAGATTCCTATGTGGATTGTAATTTAAGTTTTTCTCTTATTTTTTTCTTTCTTTTTTTTTTACTATGTTAATTTAAAAAGCACAGGAATAGAATCAGAAGATGCTATTAACTTACTTATCAATATTTATTCAACTGATAAGTTTAAACTTAAGCAAAGAGTGAATTTGTGAGTGTCGTGCATAATTTTGGGTCCACTATCTCAGAGTATGAATAAGTAAATATAATTCAGCCAAAAGGCCTCAATAAATAATAGGGGGAGTCTCCTGATTCTGATCTTTTTACACTTTCTTCCCCATTTCTCTCCCCCTCAAAAAAGATAATACATCATCATTTAGAAGAGCCAGCAAATTCACAGTTTTTTCTGACTATCTCTCATACATCTTTGTCTTTGCAGCTGGAGTTACCATGAACAAATTTTTTTTAAAATAAAGTACATAATATTTCCACACAAAAAGAGAATATAATCTAATTATTTAGCTCGCAAGCTTCTAATTCTGACAAAGATTCAATTGAAGCAAGACAAGGAGCTCTTTGTCTTTGGAATCACATAAAAATTAGATAAAATGAGCAGACTTGATATAAATGTCCATTTTACACATTAATGTTCTCAAACAGGAACTGATTTCTCTGGTTTTGACTGTTTCCCATTATGTGGAGAAAAAATACTCCAGAGAAATGAAAGGATTTCTAGCACAAAGTACACGGCATGAGTCCATTCAACTGACCACAGGATGCTGCTACATCTCTGCTGGATGAAAACCCATTAAACAGGGTGAAAGCACTACCACTTCCGAAGTCAAAAGTTCAGCAGGGAATGTTTTGGGATGCTCCCTACCTCGCATTTTCTCTAATAACCCAGACACAGTTGTCATGTCTTAGGGCATTGTGCTCAATAACTGCCGTGATTCTCTGTCCATAGCCGGTCAGGTAAGACAGAAGAACCTATTTTCTCCATTAATTGGTGAAGCAGCAGTGACTCTTAGGGAGAAAATTTAAAAAAAAAAAGAAGAAGAAGAAGAAGAAGGAAAACTGCTTTAAAACATACCACTGTGATAAGTTTTCATTCTGAAAGTCTTAGAAAGATTATGTGTGGGAAGCTTGTGTAGGATGCTCTCACCATTAACCCTTGCCTTCCTCCACTGCACATCCATAGCTCGGAGGTAGGACAAAGCCAATTCATCACATTTTGTGAGACTGGCACTCTCTTCTCCTGCCATATGGAACAACTAAAGAACTAACTAAACAATGCTTTCTAATTTTCTTTTTGTTTTTTTTAAAGATTTTATTTATTTGACAGAGAGAAACACAGCCAGAGAGGGAACACAAGTAGGGGGAGTGAGAGAGGGAGAAGCAGGCTTCCGAAGGCAGTCACTTAAACAACTGAGCCACCCAGGCGCCCCAAGCTTTCTAATTTTCTTTTGCTGTGGTTCTAGCAAACAGTTTTCCAAATACAATAATATGTGAGGACCACATGATAATCACATTTTCTGAATGACCATTACAGACCCAGTGCTTTAGAAAAATAATAGTTCTTATATATGTCCCCATAAACTACACCCCAATTTTAATCTCTTTAATAACTTATGCATGTGTATGTGTATGTGTGTATGTGTGTATGTGTGTGTGTGTTTGTACTCACATAGAGCTCCCCAATCTAATGAAAACACTGATTATTACTTGCTGTCTGTTCCCTAGGTTTTTCTGTAGTTGAATTACTCAGGCAGTTCAATATTGGCACTTTTTCTTGGCAATTCTTTTATAGATAGAAAGAAATATAAATCAAAAATAAACATTCTTTTAAGTGAATACTTATGCCAAAATCTGAAAATAATTTTATGTTCTTCTTTCTTTTTTTTTTTTTAAGATTTTATTTATTTGACAAAGAGAAACACAGCCAGAGAGGGAACACAAGCAGGGGGAGTGGGAGAGGGAGAAGCAGGCTTCCCGCCGAGCAGGGAGCCCGATGTGGGACTCGATCCCGGGTCTCTGGGATCATGACCTGAGCTGAAGGCAGTCGCTTAACCAACTGAGCCATCCAGGCGCCCCTATGTTCTTATTTCTATAAATATTATTTATAATGAAAGTATTAATCACTGGTATGTTTTTCTAATTATGTTCTTGAATATTTTGATGAAAGATTCATAATTATTAGGAATGGAATAGAATGTTATAGTGTTTTATTACTCCCTGTGCAGTGGCAATATTTACTAATAAAAGCAAATTAATATCAGGAAATAGTTATATTGAAATCTTAGAAGCAAAGTATTGATAGTTATGTAAAAAGGTACTTTTTAAAATTTTACATTCAGGTTACAGTTAAGATTTTCTCAAGAGGTACACGTAGATAAGGTGCCAAATATAATTCAAGGTATTAGTAAAAAAACAGGATTCCCTCCCCACCCTCCATTCTATTTCAGAATATTTTCCAGAAACAAATCCAACCTTTTATTTCTAAATACATAAATTTGTACAACTCTTCACTTATTTATCAATTTTAGATTTATTTTACAAATATCTCCAATGAAAGTTGAAAACTTACTCCCCAGATTTTACATAACAACTTTTTTTTTACTAAACTATTAGTCAGATTTTACATAATTTAAAATAAATCAAGATAGTGAATGATGAACTGAAAGCCTTCCTCAATAATCTTTTGTTTATCCTATAGTTAATGGTTGCTGCAGTTTAAAATGTTTTCCTAGTTTCCTATTTAATTGTTCATTTTCCCCAAAGCACCAACATTTAACTGCATTGTAACAACAAATATTTCCATGCCTTCACACACATTACTTCTATTACTCTCGGAAAGGATACTTCTTGTACCTTCTATTTTCCTAGTCCTATGATTGTTTCCTGTCTGATCTCTCTGCCCAGTTGTTATCCTAAAAATTTCCCTTTTCTGTTCTTCTGTGTCATTTTACCTGCTTATTTATGTACTGTCTTTTTTTCTTAATATAATGTACCTTTAGAACATAACATAAAATATACATATGAGATGTCTATTTTTTTAAAGACTTATTTATTTATTTGAAAGGGAGGAAAGAGGGAGAGAGAATCCTCAAGTTGACACCCTGCTAAGCCAAGAGCTGGTCATAAGGCTCAATCCCAGGACCCTGAGACCATGACCTGAGCTGAAAGTAAGGTAGGATGCTTAACCAACTGAGCCACCCAGGTGTCCCAAGATGTACATTTTTAATGGTAATTCAAAATATTTTTATTTTATTCTTACACTTAGTTGTTATGTACATTTTGTATAGACTGCTAACATGAAGATCATTCTCACCTAAGAATTTTAGAGAGATGTTTGAGTTGTTTTCTAGCTTGTGATGTTAAGAAATGTGATCACATTCTAATTTTTGGTATTTTCTATGTGACCCTGAAGATATCAAGATTGTATACCTCCCTTCTCCCCATGTTCTTGGCCTTTCAAAGTTTAGACTTCTTGGAGTACCCCCAATTCTAAGTGTTTGTTTCTGCAATCTTTTGATAGAGACTAAAACTGTATTGGCCTCTCTGCCCCTCACCAGTGACTTGTTCCTTATATTCGCATTAAGAAACAGTAAATGTCCTGGAACACCCAGGTGGCTCAGTCTGTTAAACGTTTGCTTTCAGCTCCGTTTATGAACTGAGTGATGGGTATTAAGGAGGACACATGTGATGAGCACTGGGTGTTAATATTCAACCAATGAATCATTGAACACTACATCAAAAATTATGTTGGCTAATGGATTGTAATAAAAAAATAAAATAAAGGCGAGGTACCTAGGTGACTCAGTCAGTTAATGATCTGACTTTGACTCAGGTCATGATCTCAGGGTCCTAGGATTGAGCTCCATCTGGGGCTCACTGCTCAGCTCACTGCTCACCCACACCCCTGCTTGTGCTCTCTCCTTTCTGTAAAATAAATAAGATAAAATCTTAATATATATATAACATATATACACAATGTCTTTAAAATTTTTTCTCCATAAAAAGCAATTGATACTGCTTAGATAATAACAACATCCAGTCTGATAATGCAATTTTAATCCTCAAAAAGTACATAATATATATTTATAGTCCATAGAGTATATATACATTCACACACTTGCTATTTCAATTCAGAACTTCAACAAATGCACATTTATTACAGCATTTAATGGAAATCTTTAAATAGAATTTGGCTCTGTTGAATGGATTGCATTTACAGGGCCGTTCAGAGGAATATTTTTGTTGTTGTTGTTACTAAAATTTTTTTTCCAGTGTTTCAAGATTCATTCCCCATTCCCCACACCCAGTGCTCCACGCTTTAGGTGTCCCCAGTACCCACCACCAGGCTCTCCCATTCCTCCATCCCCCTCCCTCCAAGTCCCTCAGTTTGTTTCTGTGTTCAAAGTCAGAGGAATATTTTTGTTTTGATTTCCCACCCAGTTTCTATGACTTGCATTATAAAATGTTGAAAAATAAAATTATTATTTCACATATAAAATTCACACAGCAATCCATCAACACTTTAAGATTAATTCCAAGTCAAATGTAAATAATGCCCTAGATTTTACCATTTCCAAATACTGATAATTTGATTTTACTTACCTCCTTACCCACAAGAGAAAAATAACACTGCTACACAGTAGTGTCTTTGTCAGTGTATTAACTAATTCTGTACAAAATTTAAAGGGAACACTGACAGTGAATTAGAAGTACACAAAATCATTAGTAAAGCTCTGTAAAATATTGATTCCATGTTAAATATTTGCACCCATGTGTGCATTTTCACACCCTCCTTAAAGTTGATTAAATTATAGTAAGAAGTAGAAAAATATTAATGTACAAAAACAGATACACTGAAGGAAAAATAATAATGGATTAGTAATATTGACAGATTTTTAGAGGACAGAAATAAGCAAAATGAGACTAATCTCCCCTCAAAATCAAGAACTCAAGAAGACTTGTAAGTAGGAAACCAAGTGGCATATAAATCAGAATGAGTATAAAAGTCTGGACAAGAATATGGTTAAAAAGCAGTTGATATCCTCAGATTCAGATTCCATCCTCCTTATCCTCGAAAGAAAAAGAGTATTTTTCCTGAGAAATTGAATGGAAGTTTATAGTTTATAGGACAGTGGAAAGTGGGTCAATCTGCATATTGTTTCATGGAAATCCCACATGTAACTTTGTATTTCTCTCCTGTCTGGAATTCTGACAATCAAGTTTACACAAATACTTGTGCTTATCCACTCATGCATGAACACACATCTAGGAATAGATTAGAGTACACGACCCCTCAAATCCCTGGAGAACCTGAATAGCCCTTGCAAAAACACCTGTAAATTTGGCATTTTGGAGATCCCTTAATAATAGCCACTTGCTGTCCTGTCACTTTGCTGAGACCAATCGTTCTAGTTCCTAATATTACACATATACTTTCTGACCTCCTTTTCATGAATTTCCATAAAAGTGCACTGACAGCAGAGGAGAATCAAACATTATAGTAAAGGCTAGATCTTGAAAAAGAAATCTTACAGCAAAAATCTGGTGGAAGCGTAGATGATTCAGGAAGCAAGAAAAAAAATGCATTAGTATATCAGAGATTGGAAAGGAAGTGGATACATGAAACTAAAATATAAGCCTTTTTTTCTCATTTTTTAAAAAAGCAACATTAAAAGGTCATTTCCAAAATTCAAACAAGATAGAAATGGGGGTAGCAAATGAAATTAAGATTTCTCTCTCCTAAAGAGTGGAACAAAATGTCAAAAAGTGAAGAATATAAAAAGAAAAACCAGAAGATTAAAGGATTTATTCAAAAAATTCCAAAAGCCAAAAATGGAAGCTGAGAGGCTAACCAATGATCCTACAATTAATTTAATAATATTTTCCTCAGGTGAAAACATACCTTTCAAACTATAACGCCACACGTTCCCAGTGTATTGAAAGAAAATTGACATAAATTGTAGTATGTCGTAATGGGGGCACTGCCCAGATCAGTCCTCCCTTCAAGACTGCATTATATAGTCTCTCAGTCGCTAGCTGACAGCTTATAGAATTCCAATTTTTTACAATTGTCCTTGCAAGCCAGGAGAGAGCCACCTTACCAAAGTAAGTCACCTTATTACTTTACTTCTCCCACCTTAAGTCTGGTAGCTAGAGGCAACTTGTGTTCCATCATGGTCACTATAAGGCTTATATAAGACTTGACCCTATTGCCACTACCAAGAACAACTATGTAGTTCCAATTGCCCTCAAGAGATCTTTCTCCTTCTTTTCTTCTTTTCTTCTTTCTTTTTTTTCCTCAACAGGTTTTTTTTTTTTTAATATTTTATTTATGTGACAGAGAGAAACACAGCCAGAGAGGGAACCGAAGCAGGGGGAGTGAGAGAAAGAGAAGCAGGCTTCCCTCCAAGCAGGGAGCCCGATGTGGGACTTGATCCCGGGTCTCCTGGATCATGACCTGAGCCGAAGGCAGTTGCCCAACCAACTGAGCCACCCAGGCAGCCCTCCTCAACAGATTTTGAACCAGAAAGATTTCGTGGATATATTTCTGCATGAAAATCTTCCTCTCGGAGATCACTTCCTGGAAAATTCAACTTGTGACAATTATCTTCTGATCTTAGCCACAAATGGTAGAGGATCCTGATATCTCTATCAGGCCAAATATGTGACTTCACTAATTAAAAAAAAAAAAAAGATCAAATTTCTTAATACAAGAAACTAGAAAATAATCCAAACAAAAATGTCCCCAAGATCCCTAAGTGAAAATAACTTTCAAGCTAGAAATTTTCAGTTTATTTATCAACCCAGTGAAAGAATAAAAATATTTTTGAATTAATATTCAAAAACTGATCCTCCATATATTTTTAAGAGAAATTATTTGTGTATGTTCACACATGCACATGAGTACAAAATAAATAAGATAGAGAATCAAGATAACAAAGAATCTACCATAAAAGAGTAGAAAATAAGGTGCCTGGGTGGCTCAGTGGGTTAAAGCCTCTGCTTTCAGCACAGGTCATGATCTCAGGGTCCTGGGATTGAGGCCCGTGTCCGGCTCTCTGCTTGGCTGGGATCCTGCTTCTCCCCTCTCTCTCTGCCTGCCTCTCTGCCTACTTATGATCTCTTTCTCTGTCAAATAAATAAATAAGATATAAAAATAATGATAATAATAATAATAATAATAATAACTTAAAAAAAAGAAGAGTAGAAAATAAATTCTTGTATCCAGTGATTTTCCCTTGAGGGAATTGCTTTATTTTCCCTGAAGGAATTGCTATATATTTTGAGTTGGAGAGTATAACATCAAGCAGGGAAATCAAAAACAAAGACCTGGGTGCCTGCATGGCTCAGTCATTATGCATCTGCCTTTGGCTCAGGTCATGATGCGGGAGTCCCAGGACTGAGCCCCGCATCAGGTTTTCTGCTGGATGGGAAAACCTGCTTCTCCCTCTCTCACTCCTCCTTCTTGTGTTCCCTCTCTAGCTATGTTTCTCTCTGTCAAATAAATAAATAAAATCTTAAAAAAAAATACAAAATCAACCAAACACAACTCAGTAGCTAAGTAGCTTTCAGGAATGCTTTTGATATGAAAATAAAAAGGCAAGACTCAGAGTGGGAGAAAATATTTGTAGATCAAATTTGAACAGAGACAGGTATCCACACCGTGTGTGTGTGTGTGTGTGTGTGTGTGTGTGTTTCTGTGTGTGCATTTCATACACATATATAATTATATTTATTATTATATGTCATTAGAGAAATGTAAATTAAAGTGATAATGAGATAGCACTATGTACCTGTCTAATGGTCAAAACCAGAACATTGACAACACCAAATACTTGTGAGAATGTAGAGCATTGGAACTCTCATTCATTGTTGGCAAAACATGCTTTTACCATAAGATCCTGTGATCATACTCTTCTGGTATCTACCCAAAGGAGCTGGGAAATTTATGTCCATACAAAACCTGTACACAGGTGTTTAAACAGCTTCATTCATAATTGCCAACACTTGGAAGCAATCAAGACCCCCTTCAGTGTGTAAATTGGATAAACTGTAGTTCATTCAGACAATGGAGTATTATTCAGTGCTACAAAGAAATGAGTTATCAAACTATGAAAAATCATGGAGGAAACTTCCTATAAATTGATATTGCATAATAATCTTATTATTAAGTGAAATAAATAAATCTAAGTAGGATTTCAACTCTATTACATTCTGGAAAAGACAAAACTATAGAGATAATAATTAAAAGATTGATGCTTGCCAGAGGTTGGAGTTGAGGGGGGGGATAAATAGGCTGAGAACAGAGGATTTTTAGGGCAGTGAAAATATTCTGTATGATATTATGATGATGGATACATGTCACACATTTCAAACCCATAGAATGTACAACACCAAAATTAAACCAGAAGGCAAACTGCGGACTGTGGGTAATAGTGATGTATCAATATAAATTCATCAGTTATAATAAATGTATCATTCTAGATTATGCTGAGTGAAATAAGCCAAGAAGAAAAAGTCAAGTATCGCATGGTCTCACTTACTTGCGGTGCATGAGGCGCAAACTGGAGGACAGTGGCAGAAGGAAAGCAAATGGGAACCAGGGTAATCTAGGGAGGGAAACGAAACAACAGATACTTTGAACACAGAAACAAACTGAGGGACTTGGAGGGAGGGGGGTGGAGGGATGGGAGAGCCTGGTGGTGGGTACTGGGGACACCTAAAACGTGGAGCACTGGGTGTGGGGAATGGGGAATGAATCTTGAAACACTGGAAAAAAAAAATTTTAGTAACAATAAAAAAATTTTAAAAAATAAATAAATAAATAAAATAAATAAATGTATCATTCTAGTGATGGATGTTGATAATGGGGAGGCTATCTATGTGGGGAGAAGGGAGTATTTGGGAAATCGCTATACCTTACTTTACATTTGGTATAAATCAGAAAGTGATTTTTAAAAAGTATTTTTAAAAAGTTTTCATCATGATTAAACATAGGGGACATGCCAATTAAAATCACAAAATACTACTACACCTATTAAATTGACTGTAATCAAAATACTGACGGTATTAGATTGTGGTAAGGATGTGGTACAATTAAATTTCTCACATATTTCTGGCATATAGTTGGATAGAAAAAAATCCAACTACATCCTCTTTATAAGACACAACCCCTAAGTATAGGAAAACTGAAAAGTTTAAGGTAAAATATGGAAAGTTATACATAATTAAACACTAATGAAAGAACGAGGATTTATCTTTTTAAATATCACATGTAGTAGATAACATAAATAGAAACAAGGAAGGAAATTTCATAAGTATAACTGGGTAATTCAGGTAGAAGGTATAATTTGCCTGCTGCTCATAACTTCAAAACATATGAATAAAGTTTAATAAAAATAAAAGTAGAAATATATACACTTAGAATGATATTGGTGAAATTTAAGCATATCTATCAGTCTCTACTTGGTTAAACTGGCAAAAAGATCAATAAAAAATCAGATCTGTATGATACAACTGACAAATTTGTCTTCACTGACATACATTCAAGGTTATACTGAATGAGAAAAACAGAAATACATACACTGAAAGTGACCATAACATAGGATAGAAAACAAGTTTCAGCAAATCACCAAGTATGATAACCAACCAGAGACTACTGTCCATCCACAGAGGAATTGAGCTAGCTATCAGTAAAAGAGAAATAACAGGCAAACTCACAAATGTTTGCAATGAAACACAGTTAAAAACAATCCAGGGGACAAAAAAGAACCCACAATGAGGAATCTAAAATATTTTGAACTGAATAACAAAAATCCAGTGTTTAAAAATTTGTTATTCGTAGGGGTGCCTGGGTGGCTCCCGTTGGTTAAGCATCTGCCTTTGACTCAGATCATGACCCCAGGGTCCTGGGACCCAGCCCCATGTTGGGCTTCCTGCCTTGCAGGAGCCTGCTTCTCCCTCTCCCTACCACTCCCCCTGCTTGTACTCTCTCTTTCTCTGTGTCAAATAAGTAAAATCTTTATTAAAAAAAAAGGTTATTTGTGGGCGCCTGGTGGCTCAGTGGGTTAAAGCCTCTGCCTTTGGCACAGGTCATGATCTCAGGGTCCTGGGATTGAGGCCTGTGTCGGGCTCTCTGCTCGGCAGGGAGCCTGCTTCCTCCTCTCTCTCTTTCTGCCTGCCTCTGGGCCCACTTGTGATCTCTCTCTCTGTCAAGTAAATAGATAAAATCTTTAAAAAAAAGTTATTTGTGATGAAAAGAAAATTGATAACCTTGAATGCCTATAACAGAAAAGAAAGAAAAAAAAATCCATGTTACGTTTATACACATCTTATGATGTTGCGAAAATTTAATAGGAAAGGAGTCCTGGGAAAATAAGGACAGAAATATTTTTGCAATATTTCTTACTACGTATTACTTCCTACTAATCCTTTCTACTCCTTGTTGACATTAACAAAAATAAAACCGAATATTCTTCAAGGATATATAATAAATCGTGGTGTATTCTTGCACTGAATTGTAGAGCAAAATGAGAATTAACCTACTGCTATACACAGCTACTGGATGAATCACACAAACAAAATGGTGATTCAAACACAAAAATCTCAAATTGCTCTAATTGTTTGATTTGTATATGTTCTATGTTCAATTTGTATAATATTCTAATATAGCCAAAACTACCATGCAGTGGGTGCCTGTGTGGCTCAGTTGGTTAAGCAACTGCCTTCAGCTCAGGTTATGATCCCGAAGTTCTGGGATCGAGTCCCTCGTCAGGCTCCCAGCTCCATGAGGAGTCTGCTTCTCCCTCTGACTTTCTTCCCTCTGATTCTCTCTCACTCTTTCTCTCAAGTAAATAAATAAAATCTTAAAAAAAAAAAAGTCATGAAGTAACCAAAATCAATGTATTAATGAGCTTTTCTGACTTGATAACTGGGAAGCTAGGTTTCCACTTAGTTGGAAATGTTATTATTCTTGATCTGTGTTTATATGGAATATGCATGAAACTATGCAATTAGAGTTTATTTGTGTGCTCTTTGTATATGTTGTACTTCATTCAAACCATTGTTCATATTTCAGAATTCAATCAAAGTGCTTAATGGCAAAAACAAATCAATGTTTGTCACTATTCTTATGGTTAAATACTTGATGTTTGAGGTACATTTTGGAGTCCTCCAAAATAGATTTTGAAGATGTCCAATGCAGGCAGGTTTCAAACCACTGCAATGAAGTGAATATCACAACAAAGTGAGTTAAATGAATTTTTGCATTTCCAGTGCATATAAAAGTTATGCTTATACTCTACTGTGCTCAGTTATTAAGTGTGCAACATCATTGGGTCTAAAAAAGATACATACCTTAATTATGGATGCTTTACTGCTCAAAATATTAACTGTCACCTCAGCTTTTAGGGAGTCACAGTCACCGATCACAGATCACCATAACAAATATAATATTAATAAAAAAGTATAAAACAATGTAAGAATAATTAAAAAGTGACATGAAAATACAAAGTGAGCAAATGCTTTTAGAAAAATGGCGCCGAGGACACCTGGGTGGCTCAGTTGGTTAAGCAACTGCCTTCAGCTCAGGTCATGATCCTGGAGACCCTGGATGGAGCCCCACATTGGGCTCCCTGCTCGGTGGGAAGTCTGCTTCTCCCTCTCTCACTCCCCCTGCTTGTGTTCCCTCTCTCGCTGTGTTTCTCTCTGTCAAATACATAAAATCTTAAAAAAAAAAAAAAAAAAAAAAGAAAAATGGCGCCCATAGAGCTGCTAGACACAGGGTTGCCACAATCCTTCAATCTGTAAAATACAAAGTATTCGTAAAGCCCAATAAAGTGAAGCACAAAAAAATGAGGATGGCTGCACCATATTTTGAGGCAGACAATGCCAAACAGACCTTCCAAAACCTGGGAGAGATCTCTCTAGCTCTTTTTTTGATAATATGATAAAAACCCAGAAAGAGACTTATTTCTGTTATGCAGGCTACTCATGTAGTGTACAGAAAATGATGACTGTATATATTAATGAATCACATTAGAATCAACTTATAGATAATACCGATAAGATCTATATCCAGTTAGATCCAAAACTACTGGTTAAGTTGATGAGTCCTCCTAACATGGAAAAGATACATACAATTTCTAAGATTCAGATTGTTTTTCTTCAGGAAAAGAATCAGCCTTGTTTTGAGGGTAAGAAACAATTTAACGATTCTCAAACACTCTGTGCCCCCAAAAGTATCAACGATATTTTTATACACGTCAACACCTTTTCAGGGCTGCACAACAGGCTACTTCCGCATTGCCTTTGCTTTCTACAGCCTTGCTGGGCTCATAAGTAGATTGCACTGTTTGCACTGGTCTATTCTCTCACAAGGAGGGGTGATTTCCAGTTGATGTGTTTGATTGCTTTTCTGTATACAATTTAAAAACTGGAATTTTGTAGCTTTTAAACAGCAACCTAAGGTAGATTATGTCTTCCCCAAGTAAAACTGCCAATTTTAGTCTTTTTGAGAGGATAAGAGATAAGAGATAAGGGTAAGAACCAGGGGAAATCATCAAAGGAATGAAAAGAGAACCAGGGCATAGAAAGAAGACTGAAAAATAGAGATCAGAGGGAAAATACTCTTATTATGCATCGGGGGTTTTCAGAGTGGGTAAGTATGTTTCCAGCTTCCAATTCTGTGTTGAATCACATACTCTTCCTAGAGCTCTGTTTCCTGCTGATGATACTCTTGTTCACACTCCTGCTCCTGCTGAGTGAGTTTTGCATTTTTATAAGGACTGATTATAAAATGAGTGACCTTAAATCCATTGCTACCAAGGGATTTCTGCTAATGGGTTTAGTCTGAATTATCATAGTAGTAAGATAAATATGTTCATTCAACCATGTGTTTATACCTTTCTCCATTTCATTTTGCATCTTATTGATAAAATTGAATTTGATTGTCAAGATTCACATTAAATCATCTGGTATTCAGGATTCTCTAGTCCCCAGTGTTTATACCCCAAATTTCAGAGGCATACTATTTTCTGACCAAGTGACAATAGGTTTAAAAGCATGAAGCATTTCAGAAAATGTGGAATTACTTTTCCCTAAAGTGTTCAGATAAATTAACCTAACGCTTTTTATTGTTGATACGTCTTCTTAAATCTACTTCTTATTTCTACAGAGGATGTGACATACAAAAGTGAAATAGTCGCTGAGATGCTAACTGTACAAGAACTCAGAGACGGAGGAAAACAGTTAAAATAGTAAAGGGCACATCACAAAATGGGTGGGGTTTAAGATTTCAGATAAGTGTTTTGAACGGTAGACACATACACCAATTTTTTTTTTTTCCCCACAGATGGCTAATGGTAATGCTATTCTTTCCTTTGCTGGTTTTCAGCAGTATATTGCTTTTCGCAGATACTTATTTCAGTTTAATGGTGGAGAAACACTGAAGTCCTGCTAGATTATAACCAAGACAACCCTTATGAAAAATGGACAGAATATCCTAATGCCATCCTTTCCTCGGGTCTCAGTAGGGAAAATCTGATTTTTCACACTACAAACTGAATGGTCTTCCTAGTTTTCTTTTTTTTTTTTTTTTAAAGAAA
>PITA01001595.1:133641-189109 GCA_004023965.1 Spilogale gracilis
TTTTTTTTTTTTTTTAAGATTTTATTTATTTGACAGAGAGAAACACAGCCAGAGAGGGAATACAAGCAGGGGGAGTGAGAGAGGGAGAAGCAGGCTTCCCGCTGAGCAGGAAGCCCGATGTGGGACTCGATCCCGGGTCTCCAGGATCATGACCTGAGCCGAAGGCAGTCGCTTAACTGACTGAGCCACCCAGGCGTCCTGTTTTCTAAAATTAAAATCTTAAAATGATTCATTTTATACAATCTATAGTTTAGTCTCATTTTCAGTTGCCTTCAGCAAAGACCCTGCTATCGCCTTCCAGAATGCTTCCCAGGTTCCCATTCCTCCGTGTTCTTGAATATGGTTCAACTTGAGTTTTAGTTTTTGTTTGTTTGTTTGTCTTTTTTAAACCTGATGAATTCCCCTCAATACTCCTAAAGACTTGGCTCAAGTACCCTGCCACATAAGTGAAAGGGCAGAACTAGACTGACTCCATCTTCTGTGCTGCTCCCTCCAACTTGTGTAAATCCTCAGCTTGACCCCTCCTTGCCATTTACTCAGAAAAACAGCTTCAGGAAATATGGGCAAGCTGCACATCCAGGCTGGGGGAGGCGCCCAACGTGGGGCCTGACCAATAAAAGTGCAAATTGAAAATTAACGGCCTTCTTGCCACCTATACAACTGACTTCTGGCCAATCGCCATGAATATCACTCCACCAACTGCCACCAGACCCCTATAAAACTGCTGTTCTTACACAACTCATTCTCTTTCTCTGCATCTTGCCGCTGCATTGGTGGATGTGGGAGACTGAGCTCGAGCTACCTTGAATAAAGGCTCTTTGCTTTTGCATCAGACTAGCCGACTTCCTGGTGGTTGGGGATCTCAAAATCTGGGCATAACAATAAACAAAGCCCTGATATTTTTATTTAAGATTTGTATTTGTTGAAACCATAGCATTGTTTTCAATGTGTTTCCAGCCTTTCATTGTTTCCAGTCTTTCATTTCTTCAATACCCTGTACTGTCAACTTCATCATAAATATAAATTATGCATGCATGTGAGTAACTACTTCTCAAATCTCTTCATCATTCCACTGGTACGTTTACCTGACCTTATACCAATACTGTATCTTTATGACAAGTACATCTATCTGGTAGAATAAGGCTTCCAACTTTTTGTTCTTCATGATTTCTGTGGCTCTTCTTAGGTGGCCCTTTGCATGTCTATATATGTTTCATTCATTCAATCATAAAAATTCATGTTTGATGTGAGGGTTACATAAAAAATAAAATGCAGAATTCTCTAGTGAGTGATTTCCAAATACTAGTGTGTGTTAAAATTACCTAAGGCATTTTTGAAAGGCAAGTTCTTGAGCCTCTTTTCCCATGATTCTGATTTCTGATTTATTGATGAAGAACTTTTTAAGGAGGAATTTTATTTTTCTTTTTCAAATAAAATCTTTCCTTATTAAAAGGTATTTTAGGTAAGTAATATGGTAATGGGCTTATTTTTTATTATTTAAATTCAATTAATTAATATATAGTGTATTATTAGTTTCAGAGGTAGAGTTCAGTGATTTATCATTTGTATATAACACTCAGCACTCTATAAATGTTTTAGAAACAGAGTTTCAATTATCCTATCCTATATATTCAGATTTTCTTTGGGGCTACATTGAATCTCTACATCAAGTTGAAGAAAATTGATGTCTTTGCAGTATTTCACCTTCAAAATCATTAATGTAGAAAATCTACCCTTTATTTGAATACTCCATTATTCTTACTAATAATTCCACTTATGAATTATTTTTTTTCTGTTTTTATCAGTTTTCTTGCTTTAAAGTCTCATGTTAAGATAGCTACATCAACTTTTATTTAGTGTGGGTATGGTACAGCTTTTCAATTATTTTTCAATAAAATTTTCAGTATTCTTATGTTTAAAATCTGTCTTTTATAACCAGAAGGTTTTTTAGTGGAGTATGACAATTTTATCTTTCAATTGAGTCCTTAACACTTATGCTTGATTTGTGCCTTTTATATATTTACATTTAAACCTACCCTTTGGTATTTTATTTCTATTATTCCTTTCTGCTTTATACACCTTTCTTTCTTTTGATTATTTTGTTAATCCATTTTACCTAGTTTCTTTGATTATTGGTTATTTAGTGAATACCATTTGCTTACTTTATTTACTGAAATACAACATAAATTAGTCATTTTACCACTTCTCTAACATTTCAAAAATATTAGAACATTTTTACTTAGGCACCCTCCTTCAACAAAAGTATGGCATTTGTGTGTGTGTGTGTGTGTGGCAAAAAAACACATGCAATTAAACTTACCATTGTAAGTAACACTTTTAAGTACAGGGTTTTGTAGTGGTCTTATTTGTTTGCAACAGATGTCTAGAACATTTTTATCCTGTGCCATTGAAACTCTACACACAAAAAATAACAACTTACCACCCTCCTCCTCCCAGTCTTTGGCAACTACCTTACTACTTTCTGATTTTGTGATTTGATTATTTTAGATGTTTCGTATGAGTATAATCATACAGTGTATTTCTTTTTATGGCTGGTCTATTTCACATTGCTTGCCTTTGGATATACATATATATGTATAGACCATTGAATAATAAGGTAATTTTATTTTTAATTTTTTTTACTATGTTCCATAATGCCTGCACTATTTGACATTCCCATTGAAAGTGCACAGTGCTCCTTCTTGCATCCTCACTAAAACCATATTTTATGGTCTTTTGAGAGTGAACATTCTGAGGCCATGAGGTGATAACTCACTGGTCTTGATTTTATTTTCTTACCATTAGTGATGTTAAGTACTTTGTGCGTGCATATGGGCTATTTACATATCTTTGGGAAAATGTTTATTCAAGTCTTTTGTCCATCTTCTAGTTGCATTATTTGCAGCTATTGTTGAATTGCAGAAATTCCTTTTATATGCTGGATATTAAACCCTTATCATATATATGATATGCAATTATATTTTCCCATTTCATAGATTGCTTTTTTATTCTGCTATTTTCTCTGATGCACAGAGTTTTTAAGTTTGACATAGTCCCATTTGCTTATTTTTGCTTTTGGTGTCTATGATTTTGGTATCCTATCCATGAAGTCATTGCCACATCTAATGTCTTAAAGGTTTCCTCTTCTGTTTTTGTTAATAAATTTAATAATTTTAGCCTTACATTTAGGCCTTTAATTCATTTTTGAATTGATTTTGGTACATAGTGTAACAAATTTCATTCTTTCATGTGTGAATGTCCTGTCTTCTCAATATTGTTTTTTGAGACTTTATTTTTTTCCCATGTGTTAGTCTTAACACCCTTGTTGAAAATCATTTTGCCATAAATGGATGTATTTCTGGGGTCTCTGTTCTGCTGGTATGTTTCTGTATATTTGTACTGGTAGTAATGTACCACTTTTGATATATTTTTCTGTATGTTTATATTCACAATATTTTTTTTAATTATTATATTAGTTTTCATTGCCATTTTATGTAACCAATATTTGTTAAGATGTACCCTTATATGCTTTTTCTTGCTGTTCATGTCTTCCTCTCACATCTAAGAGTCTATCTGATTTATTTTCCTTGTACCTAAAAAGACTTTTTTGTTATGTCCTTTAACATAGATCTGCTAGGGTGCCTGGGAGGCTCAAGTGTTAAGGGTCTGCCTTCTGCTCAGGTCATGATCCCAGATCCTGGGATCAAGTCCCACATCTGGCTCCTTGCATGGTGGTGAAGTCTACTTCTCCCTCTCCCACTCCCCCTGCTTGTATTACTGCTCTCACTCTCTCTCTCTGTCAAATAAATAAAGTCTTAAAAAAAAATAGATGTCTTAAAGAAAAATTAACTGTTTTTATTTGTTTGAAAATACCTTCTTTTTAAGCATATTTCCTAAATATTTTGAATTCTATATTAAGTTATTTCTTTCAGAATTTTGGAATTTTCATTAACTCACCTGACTTCCATTATTTCTGCTTACGAATCAGATATTATCCTTATTACTGGCCTTGGTTATACCTTTTTTTTTTTTTTCAGTTTGTGGCTTATATTTGTCAGTCTTAATTTGGTTTCTCTTTTTCTTCCCCTTTGGCTCTAATATGCCAAGATGTATTTTTATTTTTTTTAAATCATCTTCTTGAGGTTTATAGTAAATTCTGACTCTGTAGCTTGAAAATTTCAGCTACTCTTATGTGTGTGTGTGTGTGTGTGTGTGTGTATGCATTATTTCTTTTCCACTCTCTCTCACAACTTCCATTATGATAATACAATGGCAGATATGCAGATATGTTAGACTTAATTGTGATGTCAATCCTTTTGCATCTGGAGACTTCATCCAGACACTCTCTTCTAAGCTGTCTTCTAGGTCACTTATTATTGATTTAGTTGTGTTTAATCTGTTGCTCCATATGTAATTTTTTCCCCATTTGCTTATTGTATTTTTCATTTGCAAAAATTCTATGATTATTGTAATATGTAGTTATTGCTCCAAAAATTCTCTGACAATTTCTTGAACCTAACAATTAGAAATAAAATTATTTTAGAATCTATGTCTAACAACTGTATTATCTGCTCTTCCACATGTATCTTTTGTTTGATGCTTGCTTTTTTTTAATTATATATTTTCATCACCAATTCTGCTTATTTTTAACAATTGTCAGATTGCAACATGATATATCTGGGAGATATTTGAGACATTGAGAGATGTCATCTCCTTCCCACAATGATTTACTTTTGTTCTGAACAGGAAGCTGTGCTAGAGTTGGTTCACTTTAAATCAATAAATGACTGAGTGAATTTAAGCTGGGCTTCATCTCTTGCTGAAGTAGAGTATTTACAATGTACTTTGCTACCAGGCTGTGCCCCTGTGAGGTCCCAACTAAAATCATGAGCACTTGCCAGTTCCTCCTTTTTCTGGCATCCTGTAACTTTTTTTTTTTCTTTTTCTAAATTTCTCAGCCTATGAATTCAACCTCTCTAAAACCAATTTCAAATTATATAGTAGAAAATACAATTTCTGGGCTCCTCACTCTTGGTATAACTTCATTCTTGGATCTGAGCCATGCAAATTCTTTCAGCCTTAGTATTCTTTCAATATCTTTTCAAAAAGTACACACACACACACACACACACACACACACACAATTCATACAACTTATTTAGCTTAGCCTCTTGTCCTAAGTGAGGATTGGTGAAACACAAAGTCCAACATTGCCAGAAGTGAAATTTTATTAAAGATCTTAATGTGGTACTCCACTGTTTTCTTATTAACTTTCACTGAGGATCAGTGGGCTTTTTATTTGTTTGTTTTAAAACTTACATTTTACTTATTTTATTGTTATCCAATCTTCAATGAAGACTGTTTTCAGGGAAAATATCTAAAGTGGCATGGTTTTAAAGACACAGAATTTTTTTTCTGCCATGTTTTCTAAGTGTTTAATCAATTTCAATTAGATTTCTATATTTATTTATGACTGTGGATTCCCATCCACTGTGAAGAGCTGAAATAGTGAATATTTAAACTAAGCTTTGCCTTATGGTTTTGTTTTCCCTCAGAAGAGTTTCATCCATCAAAAGCACAAAATGGAGACTGTGCTCCCTTGCCCTTTCTCTGAGATGGTGACAGTTCTATAATCCTTCTAAACTGAGGATAGAGATCTTTGAGTTTCTCGGTTTTCTCAAGGGTGGAAGTTTCTACTACCCATTGAAACTGCAATATGTTGTAATAGAGCAGTGTTGGGAGCTGTACTATGAGTTCATATAACCTGAACTTGATTAGGCTTAATAGTTTTGGCTTTGATGGGCTGCTTCCTGATCCATGGCAGCTGTCCAGACTCCACCACCTGTGAAATTAAAACTTAGAGAACACTTGCATCAGGCGGCTAATTTGTAATTCTAGGCAATGAACCACTATTCCTATAATAACAAGAAAAAAATAAAACAATCTTTTAAAATGTTAATTATGGTACTAAAATGCATCTTGGGAGGAGGAGCTATTATCTCTGTAATCCTTTTTTTTTCTTTGAATGTAACATTAAGTCTCTTTTGTTTTTTGCCTATTTTTAAATGTTCAGTCTTGTCACTTCTCAATATTTGGCATTTCCGAATAGTTTATTGCATATTTTCAATATTTGAAATTCTTTCCTGAATGGAATATGTGCTTGCTCTGTGAGAAGTGTGGTGGTAGCCAGTGTTTTCTCCGAACAGAACTCCAGGTTTAAAAAAAGAAACAAACAAAAAAGCAAAACCAACCAGCTAAGCAATACCGATGTGAATGCAGTGCCACTCGACTTTTATCTGTGTGTTTTTCAACCCCAGTAAGATCTCAAGGTTTTCTTCACTCAGAGGGGCTGGCACTGGTGTTTCTCAAGTTCTTTTTCAGGGACCCAATGAAAAACAATATATTCTTTTTTCCAGTGCACATCCAAATAGCTTCACCTCCTCTTAGCTTTTGAAATACTGCAAACACAATACACATCCTTTCCTGCCACTACCTTTCCCGCTCCGTGTGGGAAGGGTTCTTTCCTCTGAATTACTATGCTAGTCACTCAGTCCTAGATGAGGAACGTGATCGAGAGGACGTGTGGCTGGGAGAGCAAATTCAATACTTTCCACTTGTTCAGAAGTTGTATGTTACTGTTCTGTCTGGTCTGAGGTGAGCTTGGTCTCGTTCCAAAAATATTCCCTTGTCCCCAACAAATCAGCTCCTTCTTGCTTCACTTTGCTTAACAGGCCGATAAATACATTTGTGAATTGCGGTCTTGACTGAGACTTAATTAACTAAGACCATGATTGCAAACATTAAAAAGCATTTCTTCCAGATGGAATATCCTTGAAGTACATGCCACATTTGCTTGTGGGTGGAGGAGATCACCACTAGCGGATTTTATACATGTGTTCGAACTGCTCTTTTCCACATAGGGACTGAAATTAAGAACTATAGTGATACCTGTATTGTCCCAAATGAATGTGCCTCCTGTGTAAAGTTACTTTTTTCTGCAACATGCAATAAAATGTCACATGTGTAACAGCTATAAACAAATTTAAACCAAGATTCTGGACTCCTGAACTAAATGTTGTTACTTATCTATATAGCACCTAAGAAAATGGAGAGAAATGGATAATGCTGTCCAACTTAAAAGAATATCTTCCAGACTGGTCTTCAGGTAAGATGACTCAATATTAATAACTCAACAATTCCACAAATCTGTATTTGATTTCCTACTTCAGGAGCCCAGTTGGTTGTTAGAAGTTGAAATAAATCATCTCGCCTAAGTAAAGGTATCACCACTAGTGGACCTCGTACATGCGTTCGATGTACATGACAGTTTTATGATATTTACCCTTGAATCCCACTCTATCTTATAAATTGAAGAGGGTTGATTTACTCCAGGGGAGTGAGGGAAGGAAGTAGAAGACCACTTGGTCCAAGAAAGGCATTTCTAATCAAAGCCCAAAGGTAATGCTATCAACTATCCTTTGTGAAACACTAGGTTTACCTAGTTATTGATTACAAGATTCATGATATTTTGTATGTAATGCTATATACATAAAATAAATAGATCTCTGGGTGGAAATACTAGTGTGAGGAATGAGACAGATTGAGGGAAGGGCACTTAAGTAAAAAGGAGCCAGGATGTAAGGATTCTGAAAATTCCAACGCCTCCAAAAAGAAAAAAAAAAAAGCTAAAATTAATGAATGGCTTAAGAGTAAAGATCAAATCCAGAATACTACCAGCAGAATGTGGCCTAAAGGGAAACTGAGTGTGACTATAAAATCTTTTAAAATTTTTCAGAATGCCATAAGGTGGCATCTCAGAGCAGTATTCCGTCATATAAAAGAGTGTGCTTGTAAGGCCCTCAAGGGTGTGCCTCACCATTCTCCTCAAAGCACCCCTTTGAGAAAGGTTTATCTGGAGAAGATTTGTGGGTGTGGCTTTTGTGTAATGGAGTAGGAATCCCAAGAGGATTTTCAGAAAACTTAGAGTTCTTCAAAGTGCTACATATAGCAGAAACATCCCCAGCTTGTGCTGAGAAATAACAGTGTAGGATGAGAAGTCCTTGGACTCCCGAGATTCGATTGTGCAGAAGGCAAACCTGTTCCTTTAAGGTGACAGGTGCACATCAAGAGGAACCATACTCAATGTGCTCAAGTGAAGAAACCAGAGCATGAGAGGCTTATTCATAGTTGGATCTGAACCAGAAGGCAAGATTCTGAACTTTGAGTTAATGCTTTAATGAGAAGAGACTTTGGCAGACCTGAAGTAGAGGGGTGTATCATTTGCATGTGGAAGGAATGTGAGTCATGGGGGACCAGGAAAAGGACAATGGTCAGGTGGCTTCTAACATGGCCGCAGTTATCCTTGCCATCTTGGTGCTCTGCCATTTTCTCACCTCATCTTCTACAAAGTGGACTGAGGTGGGGTTTTGGGGGTTTTTTGGTTTTTTTTTTTTAGATTTTATTTATTTGACAGAGAGAAACACAGCGAGAGAGGGAACACAAGCAGGGGGAGTGAGAGAGGGAGAAGCAGGCTTCCCGCTGAGCAGGGAGCCTGATGTGGGACTCCATCCAGGGTCTCCGGGATCATGACCTGAGCTGAAGGCAGTAGCTCAACCAACTGAGCCACCCAGGGGCCCCTGGACTGAAGTTTTTGACTTGTTTCTATCCATTTGAAAAAGACAGAAAGTTTGCATTTCACTCTCAGAATTAGATTATCAAAGACTATGGCTTTTGTCTTGGGCACTCTCATTTTATCTTGTATTTCCCATTTATAGCATGTGCATTCCCAGGGAAAGGCCCATATGGTGAATGACTGAGGCCTGCCAGGAATCATGTCAACCAAGTGAACTTGGTGATAAATCCCATCTCCTTCCTCAAGTCAGATTTTTTTTTTTTAAGATTTTATTTATTTATTTGACAGAGAGGAACACAGGGAGCCCGATGCGGGGCTCGATCCTGGGTTCCAGGATCATGACCTGAGCTGAAGGCAGTTGCTTCACCAACTGAGCTACCCCCCCCATGTCAATTTTGATGAGACTGCCTGTAGCCCTAAGGGACAGCTTGAGTGCTGCCTCACAAGAGACATTGATCCAGAGGCAAGCAGCTCTGCTGCACCTGATTCCTGACCCATAGAAACTGTGAGAATACAAATGTTTGTTTCTTTTAGCCACTACATTTTGGAAAAACTCATTATCCAGCAATAAATAACTAATGTGCTATCTAACTCATTCAATATTTTAAATTACTTGCTCTTAAAAATAAGCACATGCACACACACCCCACACACATACTCTGAGAGGTACCTTTGTTTGAAGAGTAGATCCTGAGTCTGAATTACCAATATTTGTGATTAATTGGATCCTCTTATCTTCATTTTTTTAAACACTGTATATAATTCATATGTGACATAAAAATGATTAGTGAAGAGCAAACACAACACATGTAAAAAAGGCTCCATGGGGTGCCTGTGTGGCGCAGTGGACGAAGTGTCCAAGTCTTGGTTCTGGCTTAGGAGGTGTCCTCATGGTAGTGAGATCCAGACCCATCTCGGCTCCGCCTGAGCATGGAGTCCACCTGAGATTCCCTCTCCCTCTTTCTCTGCCCCTGCTGCTACTGTGCTCTCTCTCTCTGTCTCTCTCTAAAATAAAATAAATAAATCATGGAAAGAAAAAAGAAAAAGGTTCCAAAACTGTCCATAAGATAGTTCTCAAGCATTTGAAATGTGGCTAATACAGATTGAGATAGGCTGTAGTATAAAAGACACACCACATTTTGAAGACCTAGTACCGAAATATCAGTGTTAACTATCTTGTTAGTAATTTCTTGTATTTATTTTATGTCAAATCAGTATCTTGCATATATTGGACTATGTAAAATACAGCATGAAAATTAATTTTACATGTTTATTTTTGGTTTTGAAAAGTGTAGACAGCACAGTATTTGTAATTTAAAATGTAGCTTATATTTATATTAGATTACACTGTGTGAGCTTTAAAAAAGAGAGAATAAAAATGATGATTTAGGAGTACAAGGTTGATCTTTATTCAGACACCACGCAAGAAAGAAAGGATTAAGACTCTGGCCAAGAGGGGCGCCTGGGTGGCTCAGTTGTTAAGTGTCTGCCTTTGGCTCAGGTCATGATCCTGGAGTCCCAAGATTAAGCCCCGCATTGGGCTCCCTGCTTTGCGGGAAGCCTGCTTCTTCCTCTCTCACTCCACTTGCTTGTGTTCCGTGTCCAGCTATGTTTCTCTCTCTCAAAATAAATAAATAAAATCTTAAAAACAACAACAACAACAACAACTCTGACTAAAGGAGGTTGATAAGAGTATTAGAGTATTCTGGGTGCTAATTCATCCTGGCAATATTTAACACTCAGATTCTTGGGTCCCACTCTTATCCTACATATCAAATCTGTTTATATAAACTCTTTCTTGTAGTCAAATGATTTCATTGAGGAACAAGTTTTAATAATTACCAGTGTTCCAAATTCAATACTTTGGGAAACAAGGCTTTACTAAACACAGCTCTGATAGCTTAAAGAAAATTATTTATTACATGTATTCAAAATATTTCTTAAAAGTAACCAAACCAAACAGACAGAAAAAACAAACAAACAAACAAACAAACAAACTTTAGACTCCCTAATCTAATTATTGCACCCATGGTGCTCAACATTTAATAGATAAGTACACTGACTAAATTGTCAGTAAGATAAGATCCTTATGTTCTTTTTTTCACATAGTAGTCATGGCTACCCTTTCTCGATTTTCAATTAATAGAATCTGTTCCTACACTCTAAAAGCATACGGTTAAGAGAACTAGTCCTACAATTAACTATATTAACTCTGATTCCTATTTTGTAATGCAAGATATTTTCATTTGTTATTTGTTTAAATCATAATAAATAATATTGGTGAAAGTGCTTTGGAAATATTGCTTCAAAGTAAAGGAATATTGCAAAAACGAATAAAGCAAGCTCATTAATAATGGGCTTAGTCATCAGTCTATTTATTGCTGCACCATAATTATGACTGTGTTGCTGCACGTGTGTATGTGTGGCAGGTGTGGCTGCATGTGTTCTTGCATGAGAGATAAAGAGATGTTGTCTTAGGTTGGGTACACCACAAGCGGGTCTTAAATAAGAATTTGTACTCAAGCTAACTCTGAAGAAAGCACTCAAGTCCACTGATAAAGAAGTTGAGGAAACAGAGCAGAACATGGGAAATAGCTGACAAAATTATGACTTGGCAAAGTCCCAACACAGGTACCTCCTGCTCCCTGTACTTGCCAACACAGCAGTTAAATAGCTCAAGGGCAGTCCTCAGAAGAGAGTCACAGATAGATAATTAGTAGCAAAGTACTTAGAAATCACAGGATGGGTACATAAAAAAGAGTAAGAAAGATTGATTTGGATGTAGGTGGAAGACTGATATATCCACTGTGTTTAGTATATAACAATAAAGTTATTTTTCCTCACTTAAACTTGCATTTAACTTCTCACTGTTCATGCCATTCTTCTTAGCAATGCAGTGTCTTTCATTATTCAAATATAGACAAAAAAAGATTTAAATACAAATATCCTTAAAGAAAGATAAGAAATCCACTAATGTATTCATTCAAATGTGCCTTCAACCAGATTCTTTTAGACTCTTTCTTTGCAGACATAAAAGGTGGAGACAGAAAGAGAAGCATTAAAGGATTATCACATCCAAGAGTATTGATGTCTTCATAATTCTCCTGGAGTCTTCTTACTTTAAATTACTATCTGTTGTGGATATGGAAGTATTTTATTTGTGTTGTTTATTGTCCTTGCTTCTTCATACAAAAATAGACAATTAGCGTTTACCTGGTACTGAAATTCTTTGCTATAAGAAATTCAGAGGAAGTTTAAATGTAAACATAAATAGTCATATTTTCAATAAATAAGACAGGTAATTATAGTAACTAAAAGGTGGATTATGTTCTTAAATTATCTTTGCAATCTAGATTTTAAATTCAATAAGATGTTTTCATTCATTGTTTTGTTTTTCAAAAAGTATTTATAGTCTTTCAAACAGAGAACATCAGTAAACTAATTAATTGAACCGAATTATAGGCTACTTACAAAGTCAAGGATATGCATTAAACCTATTTCTAAATAATATTTTAGTTACACATTTAAATAGTATATTCAGTGTGTTTCTTCCCAACTTCTTGACACCTTTTCACTGGAATGACCTCTTAAATATAAAATAAAAGGCTTAGCTGATATTATGAAAAAACTAAAATAATTATTTTACTGTGCTCAGAATTTGTGTACTTTGTATATTTGTATTTAGTAGAAACAAATTTATGGTTTGGTAAGTAAAATTATTCAAATTGCAAAATTAGAGAAAAATCATAGAGAATATTCTAATTAAACACATTTTGGTTGATATAAACTGATACTCTCTCAAGTTTGTTGAGATAAATCAATCAATGTATATAAAAACTAATTGTAGGGTAATCCAGGGAGAGAAACGAAAGAACAGAGACTTTGTACACAGAAACAAACTGAGGAACTTGGAGGAAGGGGGTGGAGGGATGGGAGAGCCTGGTGGTGGGTACTGGGGGCACCTATTGCGTGGAGCACTGGGTGTGGGGAATGGGGAATGAATCTTGGAACACTGGAAAAAAAATTAAGTAACAATAAAAAAAAAACTAATTTCATGAATTTCAAAGTGCAAGTCTCAGTGAGAGGAAAGTCAGAAAGGTAGAGACTCAGTGTCTACGTATCTCTCCTGATTTTCACTTCACTAATCTTGTATATTGCTCAATATTACCTCTTGTTCTGTCTTTACATGATCAAGGCTTATCTCAACCAGTCACTACCTATCACCAGTAGCTTATGTGTCAATGGAAATATTGAAGAATAAGAAACATTGTATTTTGACAATCCTAAACACCTGCTTTTTGATCCTGATTCCAGACCCCATCATTAATTGTATCAAGTGGGCTGGGGACAGAGATTTTTTTGTATCGCCCTACTACTACTTGAATAATTATTTCCCTTCCATATATAATATGTTAAAGATTGCCTTTTGTGGGTGATCATATAAAGCTACAGATCATACAAAGCTGCATTTCTGAGCCAGAGAGAACTGAAGAACACATCTACTTATTGTACTCAAAGTAAGATTTAGAGAGAGAGACAATTATTTTTTATAAAGGCCCCATTGCAATTCTCCTTAATGGTTTTTTTTTATATTTCAATTCTTAAATAATTTTGGAAATAAAGAATGATAAAAATATAGTTTTTTTTTAAGTTACAATGTCTGTTTGTTTTTTTAAGATTTTATATATTTTGGCAGAGAGAAACAGTTAGAGAGAACACAAACAGGGGGAGTGAGAGAGGGAAAAGCAGACTTCCTTCCGAGCAGGGAGCCCCAGGACTCCAGGATCATGATCTGAGCTGAATAAGACGCTTAATGACTGAGCCACTTAGGTGCCCTACAATGCTGTTTTTTCTAAAAAAGAATGTATTCTAAGAATTCTAATTCCTTTTTTCACCTATACATATCTCTTCAATTCCATCGGAGAGGTAATCCTGTTAACAGTTAAGTGAATATCTTTCCAGACAGTTGTTAATGTTTTTTTTTTTTTTTTTTCCTTTAAGATTTCATTTATTTGACAGAGAGAAACACAGCCAGAGAGGGAACACAAGTGGGGGGGGGGGGCGAGAAAGGGAGAAGCAGGCTTCCCGCCGAGCAGGGAGCCAGATGTGGGGCTCAGTCCCAGGTCTCCGGGATCATGACCTGAGCCGAAGGCAGTCGCTCAACCAACTGAGCCACGCAGGCGCCCCAACAGTTGTTAATGTTTGTACACATATATAACCCTCTCCGTATACACACTGTTTAATATCAGATTATACTCTGTGTTTTATGAAATATGAAATATAGACAGAACTATATTATTCTTTTAATTGCTGCTGAGTAAGACATCACATGGATATAAAATATTTTATTTACCCCACAGTCTAGTTAGAGATATTTTATTTATTTTGCTGCCTATTTATGGAAAAGAAACATAAAATTATATAATTTTGCATATATATTTACCCCCTAAAATGATTATTTTTATGCTAATTTCCCAAAAGTAGGAGAGCAGAATTATGGATAATTCATACTTTTAATATTATTAGATAAAGCCAATCTAAATATACAGATTTATGTCCCAACCAACAATAAACCCTGATTAGTAACAACTCTTTCATATTTTCACCAAAAGTAGAAATTACAAATTTCATGTTTTACATGCACTATAGGAAAAAATATTTTATTTTAATTTATTTCCTTTCAGTAGAGAAGTTGATTATAATTTTAAGGAGTATTTTTTTATCTTATAAACTATACTAATGCCTGTGCCAGTTTTTCCACTGGATTATTTACCTTCTATTTATTGATGTGGAGATACTTTTGTCTCTTAAAAGTAATGAGAAAACTCTGAGTCCATCATTTGTACTTTTAATGTTATTTATGGTTATTTCTCTGTATAGTCAATTTAGGAATGATTTTCAGATATAATTAGTGTAATTTTGATAATAACTGCACAGTTACTTATTATTTTGGTAGGAAGTTATTCTTGCATTTTTGTTTTCTAGAATAATTTTCATAATTTAGTAATTATCAGTGCCTTTGAGGTTACATATAAAACCATTGAATTTTGCTGTTATTTTAGTGTTCGATTTTTGGTAACCTTTATATTTTTTCTCCTATTGAGTCACCTTTAGTACATTCAATTTTTTTAAAGCCTCCATTTCGTCTAGAATTTCAAATTTTGATGCCTAAAATTATACATCTCATTACAAATCATCCCACTATGCAAAATTACCAGAGCTATACAAATTGCACAATAAAGCAACAGGGTTTATGGGGGAAATGGCTCTGGGGCACAACAGTCAAAACTTCTTCGGGAAACATTTATAAAAGAAAAGACAGAAAAATAATAAAGTGTAGCGTAGTTCTAGACATGTTAATTTGTTAAGTAATGCATTAATAAGATATGGCAATATATGTCGTATATTATCTTGAATGAAAACTTAAGTTTGCTTGTTAGAAATAGGCTCTGGGGGCACCTGAGTGCCCGAGTAGTTAAGCCTCTATCTTTGGCTCAGCTCATGATCTCAGGGTCCTGGGATGGAGCCCAGCATCAAGCTCCCTGTTCAATGGGAAGCTTGCTTCTCCCACTCCCCTTGAAAAATGCTCTTTCCCTGTGTATCTGTGTCAAATAAATAAATAAATACTCTTGAAAAAAAAAAGTAGGCTCTGAAAATTTCTATCTTGTGAGTGAGGGTGAAGAGATGGAAGTAGGTTCATCTGCCATTCAGACAGAAAGTTGTTAAGTTTTAATAGCGCATGTGGATGGATCTGAGTCAAAACACACTGAACTGGGCTGCCTGGGTGACTCAGAGGGTTAAGCTTCCGCCTTTGGCTTTCTGGTCATGATCTCAGAGTCCTGGGAGCAATCCCCACATCCAGCTCTCTGCTCAGCAGGGAGCCTGCTTCCCCCTTCTTTCTCTGCTCTCTGCCTATTTGTGATCTCTCTCTCTCTCTCTCTCTCTCTCTCTCTCTCTCTCTCAAATAAATATATAAAATCTTAAAAACAACAACAACAAACATTGGACTGATGTACCTGGTAAACATTTATGGTGTGTGCTTGTGTGTGTATTCTGCACATTCTTAATGCTTTTGGTTCAGTCAGGCGCAGTTTGTTGCATTTATTTAATGTTCCATGGATGAAATCATGCATTAACAAACACATTGCATTATTCTCAAATTGTTCCCTACTATATCAGCCTTCTTGGAACAAATTTACATTCTCAAAATACTCATTATGATAGAACTGAACATATTTCTTTTTCTGTGATCAGTATATAGGACACATAAAGGGATACCTGTGTTATGATTCTTCTTGTTATTAAGACATGCAAAATTTCAGCAAAAGGAAGATTTGGAAGTAAACATATGTGGTCGAAATGTTCACTGCTCAATAGCCCATGAAAGCCGGTCATTTTGAAACAATGAAAATAGGTATGCAGAGATCAAATAATCATGAGGTTATTTATGCTAAAGGCATAAATTTATAAAAAAAAATCAAACAGAACATAGCTAGTATTTTGATAGGAGGCCTCTGCCTTTAGTGTTTTGAGCTCACTTGTCATGAATCTAAAACAATTGACAAGGATAGTCCGCAATCCAGAAAAGTTAATTCCTGCCTTTCTCTTCTCCTGGATAACACTAAATTGTGTACTGATTCACAGCTGGAATGAACAAAAGTATTCTGCATTAATTTATGTATTACAGTTTTTTAAAATATTAATTTTATCTAGTAAGGACTACCACAGAAGGGGATAGGAGTAAGTATACTTTTTAGTTTTCAAGATACGCTTGTGCTTCTTACCAAAATTATTGATAGTATTGATGAGAACTTATAATAGTCTTGTGCTATTGGAAAATGAAACAACTGATCATTTTGAAGCTGGAATAGTTCAGTCTTAGATATAAAGAAAGATATTTTGGTGGGAAAAAATCCATAATCAGCCCAACAAGGAACAAAACTAAACTTCCAAACAAAATAATTACTATAAGTTACCAATTTAGAGATGAACTGACAAATGACTGAAACTTGGAGCTTTAGAAGAAATTGAATTATAAACTATTTTCACCCATTTGGGGAAACATCTCCAGCCTGAATGAAATTAGGATCTTTTTATAACTTTTTATAACATTTTCAAGTTTTCAGCTTGCTCTTTATAAAGTTATTGTATCTGAATTTAATTCTACCCATGCAAAAAGCAGGTGTCAGCATATTTATTAGAAACATTCAAGTTAAGTTTCATTGTAATTGAGGGAAGATTGATGCAGCTTACTGAGTTTGCCTTTTTTTTTAATTCTCATTTTGAGTATCTAGAGGTTATTGTTACCAGAGCATTATACTCTTCAACTTAACTGAGAATCAAGAAATTTCTATTTTCCATAGCCTTTTATGAAATCTTTTCCATCTCAGTCTGATGGAATATAAAGATGCATCCTGAATGTTTTTTAGGTCAAAGCCCAGTGGATTATACACATAACATAAAATAAAATATAACTGAAATGCTAGATAATGAGGTCTTATAGTTTTATATTTTTCTTCTTTTAATGTCAAAAGACACAGGAAGTGATATGTTTTTTTTTCCCAGCTCTTTCAAGATATGACAAATTACACTGTGTACATTTAAGGTGTACAAGGTGTTAATTTGATATATGTGTATATTGTGAAATGATTACTACAAATCAAGTTAATTAACACATCCACCACCTCACATAGTTACCAATTCTCTGTGTCTGATGAGAACATTTAAGATCTACACTCTTGAGGTGCCTGTATGGCTCAGTTGATTAAGCATCTAACTCTTGATTTTGGCTCAGGTCTTCATCTCAGGGTTGTGAGATCAAGCCCCATGTGGGACTCTGTACTGGGCATAGAGTCTGCTTAAGTTTCTCTCCCTCTGACCCTCCCTCTCTTAAGAGAAAAATAAAAATCTACTCTCTTAGCAAATTTCAAGTATAAAACACAGCATTGTATTATTAAATATAGTCACCATGCTGTATATTAGTCCTCAGAATTTATTCATCTTATAACTGAAAGTTTGTACCCTTTAACAAACATCTCTATATGTCCCCCACCTCCAGCTGAGGGCAATCACCAATCTTCTCTCCATTTCTATGAGATAGACTTGCTTTAGACTCCACATGTAACTGAGATCATACAATATTTATCTTTCTCTATTTGACTTATTTAACTCAGGAGAATGCCCTCAAGGTTATCTATGCCATTGTGAATGGTAGAATTTCCCCCTCCTCCTCCTTCTTCTTCTTAATAATATTCAATTGTATATATGCACCACATTTTTTTATTCATTCATCTACTGACAGACACTTATGTTGTTTCTGTGTCCTTTTTTAAAAAAAAAAATCTTATTTATTTTAGAGAGAGTGAGAGAGAACATGAGAGGGGAGAGGTCAGAGGGAGAAGCAGACTCCCCGTGGGGCTGGGAGCCCAATGCTGGACTCGATCCCAGGACTCTGGGATCATGACCTGAGTGGAAGGCAGTGGCTTATCTCACTGAGCCACCCAGGCCCCTCTATGTCTTGACTATTGTAAATAAGCTGCAGTAAACATGGAGGTGAAGATATCTGTTTCAGACAGTGATTTCCTTTCCTTCAAAGATACACCCAGAAGTGGAATTGCTGGATCATATAGTAGTCTCATTTTAAATTTTTTGAGGAACCTTTATATTGTTTTTCATAATGACTATACTAACTTACATTCCCACTAACAGTATGCAAGTGTTCCCTTTTCTTCACATTCTCACCAATACTTATGATCTCTTATCTTTTTGGTAATGGCCGTCTTAGCAGATATGAGGTGATATTTCACCTTGGTTTTGATTTTCAGTTTTCTGATGACTAGCGATGTTTTCAACATTTCATATATTGTTAACCATTTGTATGCCATATTTGGAAAAATGTCCATTTTTTCTCACTTTTTAATCATTGCTTTCTGTTATTATGTTATATGAGATCCTTATACATTTTAAGTATGTACCCCTTATCAGATATCACACACAGATAAAAATATATCCTGTGCTCATGAACTGGAAGAATTAATACTGTTAAAATGTCCATACTACCCTGAGTGATCTATAGATTTATTGCAATCCCTGTAAAAATTCCAATGGTATTTCTCAGAAAAATAGAAAAAAAAAACCCTATAATTAATATGTAACCACAAAAATCCCATTAGACAAAGAAACCGTAAGAATGAAAAACAAACCTAGAGGTATCACACTTGATTTCAAATAATACTACAAAGCTTCGGTAATGAAAACAGTATGTTACTTGCAGAAAAACAAACAGAGCAATGAACAAAATGGACAGCCAGAAATAAACCCACACATGCAGCGTCAACTAATATTTGACAAGGGATGCAAAAATATACAAGGGAAAAAAGGATATCTTTTCAATAAATGATTTTGGGAAAATTGGATATTCATCTTCAAAAGAATGGTTTTGAACCCCTATCTTATATCCTTCACAATAATTAACTGAAAATAGATTAAAGACTTAAATGTAAAAGCTGAAACTAAAAAAATATCCTAGAAGAGAACATAAGGGAAAAGCTCTTTGATGTTGGTCTTGGCAATGAATTTTTTGGATATGGCACCAAAAGTATTGGCAACAAAACAAGAATAAACAAGTGGACTATAACAGCTTGTACACAGCAAAAGAAAGAATTAAGAAAATGAAAAGACAATTTATAGAAAGGAAAAAATTTCTCAATTGTCTTAACAAAGGAAGATCTAAACCATTATCTCCTGGAAGCATTGCCTATTGTTTCAAATTTAAATAGATAATTTTAGATTGAGTAATCAGAATTACTTGTAGTATGCCTTCATCATATGTTGTTAATTAAATCTAGATTTGCTGCTTTAATCCATAGCCGAAGTAAAAAGTAGAGTTTTTTATAAGTAAGTTATTTTCTTTATTTATCTCAACATTTTCATCAGAAGATCATGACATATAAACACAAATCTTCTTTTTAAATTATTTACATGTATTTAAATTACTTAAAAATCCTATTTAAATGTATAAATATTGTCCTATTTTGAGTATATAAACTGATATAATAAATGCTTAAAAAATAAAGCTATTTTTCTTCTTTCTTAGTAAAATGTAATAGAATCATATTGCTTTTCTCTGGCACAGAGCCAGATTCAAAGGTGTTCCTTTGTAAAGATTTTAACCTGAAGATAAGATCAACACCAAAGATATATTTAGTTTCAGGGAAAACCTTTAAATTCAATGAGATAGACAGCCCTACATTCTCTGATAGTCTTAACAAATTTTGAATTGTCTTTCCTCTAGGAGCTTGAAAAATGCTTGAAGAGCAGTATCTCACAAATGGAATTTAGATAAATTCTTGTTTTAACCAGTCAATATGTTGTGTGTGGAATGATATATGGCTTTCATGACTGTTGACTACTTTCCTCTTTGTATACCTTTATCTAGGTATGACCTTACTGATGTATTTTAGGCATTTTGAAATACTGATTCTTCTATGTACAATTTTTTTTTGGAATTTGCAATGTTCTTTTATCCATTTCTAATTACTAAGGAAAAAAATTTTTTTTCTGAAATTCACACACAAAAAACTGATGATGTGACTACTTGGTCTTTTCTCTGAAGGAATAACTAGGCTGATGAAATGGGGAAAAAACTCACCCCTGCTACCACTGTGAAAACAGTTTTCTTTGAGATTTAAGTATTTACTTACTAGGCAAATTTTATATGATTGTGAAGTTGTATCAAGCCGAATGTCTGGAAGAAGTCCTCATACAGTTGTGGATTTCTCAAATTGGATTTATACTTGAAAATAAACACAGACCATATATTTAATTCTCTGATTTTCATCATGCAGCTCAGATGAAGACTATATGGCACTACTATTATTTTTTTCCCGCTTGAGTCAGCCTCTATTGAAATTTCAACAAGTTGTTCTGTTAGCCTCTATATAGAACTTGGTAGGGGTGACAAGAAGCAGTTGGCAGAGCTAAAGTCATTTCTCTTCAACAGAATCCATAAAGCCAAATGTTGTAATAACTTCTCTGATAGAATTTTAGTGGTGAAGCTCTTTGTCTTGTTACCATTGCCATTCACACTCTAACTGAGTCTTCACCTGTAGGGAATGATTATGATGCTCTGTGGTCTCTGTTTCCACCTGTGACCCTGGATCAACTGGAAAGTGACAATTTTTCCTCAACATGAATTTGATACTGGGTAAATTATCCTGTCAGAGAAAATGCTCGTTCTCTAAGGACCTCTCTGAGTTGTAGCAGTGGCCTTCTGAACTAACAAGAGGCAAACTCGTAAGTTAGTGGATGCTCTTTTTTCTCTAACTTTCAATGTAGGGAATTGGAAAGGATCATCTATAGTGGCCATCTACAACTTCAGGCTAAGATTCCTGAGAGGAAAAGAAAAGAACGTAATAATAATTTGGAGTCTCCCTTTCCCCTATGCTAGATTTCAGCTTTATGTGTATTCTTATTGTAATTGGACTGAAGATGAAGTTCAGCAATGAATTGGGATGTTTTATCCCAAATTTTTTGAAATTGTTACTTGAGAAGTACTTGTGCTTGTATTTTGACCTAAGAAGCATGATTTCTCAAAATAGGATGCCCTCACATAAAACTAAAGACTACTTTATTGTGAATTTCAATGATTGTGTACCTTAGTTTGGAGTTTATGTCAACAGGTGTCATTGAGAGTCCTTCTGATATAGCAATAGAACCCTATCCCAATAAATGAAGCTCTGTGAATTGGGACCATGCCAACACAGATGATAAAAATAAAAGAAATGGGTTAAAATAAAACATGTTTTGGGGTGCCTGGGTAGGTCAGTGGTTAAGCCTCTGCCTTCAGCTCAGGTCATGAATCCAGAGTCCAGGGATCGAGTCCCACATTGAGCTGCCTGCTCACTGGGAAGCCTGCTTCTCCCTCTTTCCCTCCCACTGCTTGTGTTCCCTCTCTGGCTGTTTCTGTCTGTCAAATAAATAAAATCTTAAAAAACAAAACAAAACATGTTTTGCTTTTTGAAACATTTACATTAAAAATATATATAAAGTATATATGCAAAATATATATTAAAATGTGTATTCCTCATATCTATAAAACAGTTTTAAAATTATCATATTTGAAATTCATATATTTTTGCATTTTTAAAAAATTTATTTTATTTTTTTAGTGTTCCGAGATTCATTGTTTATGCCCCATACCCAGTCTAAGGTCAGGCGCGTTCAGGGTGGTATGGCCTGAGATGCCTGCCCCCCATACCCAGTCTAACATGCAATACGTGCCCTCAGTACCCACCACTAGGCTCTCCCATTCCTCCACTCCCTTCCCTCCAAGACCCCCAGTTTGTTTCTGAGTCCAAAGTCTCTCATGTTTCATTTCTCTCTCCAAATTACCCTACTTCCCATATCCTTTGCTTCTCCCACTGTCCTCCAGGTTACCCCTCATGCACCGCAAGTAAGTGAAACCATGTGATACTTGACTTTCTATACTTGGCTTATTTCACTCAGCATAATCTCTTCCAATCCAGTCCATGTTGCTACAAATTTGGATATTCATCCTTTCTGATGGAGGCGTAGCATTCCATTATATGTACCACATTTTCTTTATTCATTCATCTGTTGAAGGGCACCTTGGCTCTTTCCACAGTTTGGCAATTGTGGCCATTGCTACAATGAACATTGGGTATATTTGGCCCTTCTTTTCACTAAATCTGTATCTTTGGGATAAATACCCAGTAGTGCAGTTGCAGGGTCACAGGGTAGCTCTATTTTTATTTTAAAATTCATTTTTTATTAGGGCATATCCAATGAGAAAATTTTTTAATCTGGTAATATCTAACTTTTGAAATCATGAAAATGGCTTGACTTAATTGGAAGTTATATATGCATATCAAAAAAAAAAAAAAAAAAAGGAACCCAACCTTGACATTAGTAATACAATTGTGGCTTATTGTTAAAATTGATAGGTCTCTCATTTTAACTTACTGAAATAAAGAATTTATTAAAATTGGAAACTTGCTGGTATTTTAGTCCTGTTATTAGTTTAGTCTTTGGTTTGAATCACTTAATAACACAAAATATAAGCTTTGTGTGAGTGGTTAATATGTTATGCAAGAATTGATTAAATATTCTGAAAGGCAGTAAAGTTGATCGATATGAAAACTGACCAATGGACTGGCTATTCTATTTATAAAGTTAAATAGTGAAAGGAATATTGATAATATGTCACAGGAGTGCAGTTGAATTTATTATGATTTACATAAGTTTAGAAGGAAAACAAAGCTGAAATTTCATGTTGAGTTGAAGTAATTGAAAATCTATTAAACAATTCAAACCAAAGACTAAACCAATAACAGGACTGAAATACCAGCAAGTTTCCAGTTTTAATAAATTCTTTATTTCAGTACATTAAAATGAGAGACCTGTCAATTTAAGGTTTTAAACTGTATATATATTAAACAATATGGGCGCCTGGGTGGCTCAGTGGGTTAAAGCCTCTGCCTTCGGCTCAGGTCATGATCTCAGGGTCCTGGGATAGAGGCCCGCCTCTCTGCCTACTTGTGATCTCTCTCTCAGTCAAATAAATAAATAAAAGCTTAAAAAAATATATTCAGATTTTAAACATAAAGCCAAAAGTTAAAAGTTTTTCTAATCTGAATCTGAACTTTGATTAGCTTGAATTATAAATATTATGTTCCAATTATTCCATAATTACTAAAATTAAATCTTCTGAAACATAATGGTGACTGCACAAAATACCTTTTAAAAAAATCTAAAAAGAAAGTTTAATCATGACTTAGAACAAAGACTTAGAGACCCATGAGAACAAATTCTTTATGAAATTGCAAGTAATGCTATAGCAGCAATGGATTAAAATAATAAACAAAACCTTATTGTTCAGGATTAGCCCATCTTTTTACCTTATTTCCAGCTGATTCACTAAGGAAGAATGATGATAAGAAGGAAAATATGCTGAGGGTAATTATAATATTGGTAATTCTAATGCTGAAAGTCTCTCTCCCAACATGTCCATTTCTATTCCCCTTTCACAACCTCCAATCACCCCTCCTGTATCTCATAGAAAAGAACAATTTCTTTTTGTATTTATTTGTCTCTCTCTCTTTTAATTAACATATAATGTATTATCTGTTTCAGGGGTACAGGTCTGTGATCATCACTCTTACACAACTCACATTCCTCACCATAGCACATTCCCCCCCGGAATGTCCATCACTCAGTTACCCCATCCCTCCTATCCCTCCCATTCCAGCAACCCTCACTTTGTCTCGGAGATTAAGGGTCTCTTACAGTTTGTCTCCCTCTCTGGTTTCTTTTTTGTTTTTTTTCCTCTCTTTTCTAATGATCCCTGCCTTGTTTCTCAAATTCCACATATCACTGAGATCATATGATAGTTATCTTTCTCTGATTGCCTTATTTTGCTTAGCATAACACCCTCCAGTTCCATCCATGTAATTGCAAAGGGCAAGATTTCTTTTTTGATGGCTGCGTAATATTCCATTGCATATGTTTACCACAACTTCTTTATCCATTCATCTGTCAATGGACATCTGGGCACTTTACATATTGTGGACATTGTTACTATAAACATTGGGGTGCAGACACCCCTTCAGATTACTACCTTTGTATCTTTGGGGTAAATACCCAGAAATGCAATTGTTGGGTTGTAGGGTACCTCTGTTTTCAACTTTTTTTTTTTTTTAAGATTTTATTTACTTATTTGACAGAGGGAGATCACAAGTAGGCAGAAAGGCAGGCAGAGAGAGCCTGATGTAGGCCTTAATCCCAGGACCCTGAGATCATGACCTGAGCCGAAGGCAGAGGCTTTAACTCATTGAGCCACCCAGGTGCCCTGTTTTCAACTTTTTGAGGAACCACCATACCTGTTTTCCAGAGTGGCTGCACCAGCTTGCCTTTCCACCAACAATGTAGGAGGGTTCCTCTTTTTCCATATTCTCCCCAACATCTGCTGTTTCCTGACTTGTTAATTTTAGCCATTCTTTTTTTTTTTTTTTTTTTTTGAGATTTTTATTTATTTGACAGAGAGAAACACAGCCAGAGAGGGAACACAAGTATGGGGAGTGAGAGAGGGAGAAGCAGGCTTTCCTGCCGAGCAAGGAGCCCGATGTGGAACTCGATCTCAGGTCTCCGGGATCATGACCTGAGCCAAAGGCAGTCGCTTAACCAACTGAGCCACCCAGGTGCCTCAATTTTAGCCATTCTGACTGGTGTGAGGTGGTATCTCATTGAGGTTTTGATTTGTATTTCCCTGGTGCTGAGTGATGTTGAGCATTTAGAAAAGGACAACATTATAAAAGCTGATTACTCTTCTTTTCAGTCACTTAGAGCTGGACTCTCACCTCTTAGTCATCCCAAATTCCGAAGACCTATTTAGACTGTAACACATATTCCAATAACTGCTTGCTCACATCTCACCACTTACAACTTACAATATATACCCCCGAATTTAGTTGGATATGGAAAAAAACTCCATATCACTACTTTTTCTTCTCCTTCTCCTTCTTTTATCTTCTCTTTTTCATTTTCAGATTTAAAGAAGAGGAAAATTCTGAATTTGCCCTTCAATCTATAGAAAGAGGGCATAATGATGGTCTTCTTCTTAATATATATCTTATGCATCTTTTCTTTAGTAAAAATGGGAATATGTGAGCTAAATAGCGTGTTATTATTATTATTATTATTATCATTAAATTCTGTTATTCTGAACATTAAATATGGAGAAACCACTGTATCTAGGGCTTAAAGAAATGGAAAGAATCCAGAGAAACCATGTTGTTTATTCTTCTCTGGCTACTTTCAAGATTGCTTCTTTATCTTTGCTTTTTAACAGTTGACTATAATATGGCAACTCATTCTTCCCTTTGAATGTATCTGTTTGGAGTTTCCTAAGCTTCTTCAATTTATAAATTGAAATATTTTGCTTAATTTGGGACATTTCAGCCCAATATTCCTTAAGTTAATTTTTCTGTCCCATTCTCTCTCTCTCCTTCCCTCTGGGACTCCAATTTTAAATATGTTCAATGTATTGAAGCTATTCCACACAACGCTAACATTATATATTTTTTTTAATATTTTGTTATTTTTATTCAATTTTTTTGGTCTTTTTCTTCAAATTGGATTTTTTAAATGTATCTAAGGTAAAGGCCCTATCCTTAAACATTTTGTTTTTATTGATGTGTCTGTCATCTCTATTCACTCTTAAGATTATCCAATAATTTCTTTTTTCATATTTTATATTCCATTTTCAGGTAATGAGTTCCCTTCTGTTCAATTTAAACTTAATTTTTATTATTTTGCTTTATTTTTTATTATTTTTCATTCTTTATCTTCATTTATTATGTTAGCTTATTTCTTTACCTCATGGAGCCCAGGTAGTAACCCGTAGACTCATTGTAATACATTTGCATGGTATTTTATCTCCACACCGCCCCCAGTGCAGAAAGTCTGCCAAGAAGTACAAATACTCTAGTATCCAAAATTCCCTCTCCAACATTTGATAGGAGTTTCCCAAAAGATTGGAAGCACCCTCTATTAGAGACCACTTCCCTATATGTCACAGTTCCTCCCAGCCCAGAGACTCACTAATATCCAATTCCAAAAGAACCTAGATGGAACCTGCCTGCTTTCCCACCTTGAGAGTGTGCTTTCACTTTAATAAACTGCTTTTTGATTGCTACTTTCCTTCTGGCTCTCTGTATTCGAGAATGGATCCCCCCATCAGTCTTCTCATGGCATATCCAAGGATAGAGACCTCCATTCACATAATGCAGACACATCCCTAACAATAATATTGTATGAAATTTATTTTAGAATTGTTTATCACATTTTTAAAAACACAAAATACAATTCTAAGCACATAAAAAGAATGTAGAAATGTCAGTTTGCTGACTATCCATTTACAGACTGATGGAATTCTATGTAAATATAGAAAAAATGTTTTTCAATACATATTTTCAGCTGTTTTTAAAATAATCTTTCTATTGCACATTAAGTATAGTATTAACTAAAACATATTATTCCAAACCCACTGATTATCATAACATTAATACATAAGATAAATTATTTCATTCCTTTGAACAATGCAAGTTTGTTATCTGAAAAACAAAGCAAGCAGCCAAAATATATTAGTTTCCTTTTATATTCAGATTAATATATGAGATACAAAAACATTGGCTTGTTTTTAATTAAATTTATTGACTATCTGTATGTGTTTGTGTCTTTGTATGCATGTAAACTTTGTTCTCTGTTTGCTTCTAAGTGTTTAACCTGAAATGAAAATGTTTCAAATAAACTTTTGTGTTAAAAATAGCTTACTTTGTTACTCCTCTCCCTAGTTTCCCATTAAAATATGTGTTACTAAAGAAAATGATACATAGTTTCAGTGCTACTAAGATGTAGCAGTAGCATAAGTTCTCCATATCCTGAATGTTATTTCCATCAAGTGGAATTGTGAAAGAATGTGGCCTAATTGATCATCAACCATCCTTTGTAAGGAGATGAATAGCACAGTTGATTAGAAAACTAGAGAAAATATTTTTGAGCCACAGACATTATTGTTTCACCAAATATTGAGCAGTATTAATAGCACTACTTTGAAAAATGTAGATAAATTTCCCCCAGTCTCCTTTATCACCTTTCTCCTTTACTATTTACCTAAGCTTTTTTCTTTCTGTTCTTTTTTCTTTACTCTTTACTTTTACTTTTTTCTTTACTTTTCTTTAAGTGCTTTACCTTCCTCTCCATTTTATTAGTTTAAGAAACTTGTTACTGACATTTTTAAGGTACAGGGCATACATATGATCCTGATTAATAATTCAGTCAATAACAGATGGAATAATACATACAGGAGAAATAAATATTAATGAAACCTTACCTTCTTTTGTTTTTTTTGCTTATTCTTAATTATTATTATTGCTATTATTTTTACTGTTTTTAAATTTTTTATTTTTTTATTATTTTTTACTTTGATTGTAGCAGTTTGGCCTTTAGACTAATATGTGCATATCCCCATTTTATGATTTGGAAGGTTGAGAAGGACTTAGGACAGCAACTGCTAGGTGGTGACTTGTATTTTTGAACACATGTCTGTCTGGTCATATCCTTAAACATCATGTTTTCATTTTGCATGCTATGTGATACTTATGAAAATAAAGAAAGAGATAAAATCACAAGTTGCCAAACTTTCAGGCAGACTGGTAGTCTGTTTTTGTGTTATGAGAGTAATTTATGGAAGGGAAAAGCAGGTGAATTTGGACTGATGAGTAGCTTCTTTGTATTAGAAAAGGATATTATTCTGTATCAATTTAGAATGAGTTATTATCCCTCTTTCTTCACTGATAATTATTTTAGAAATACAATTCTGTGTCAAAAAAAAATGACTAGTGGTTCTTTTTTGGTAGCAGTTTACTATCTTTGTTCATTTTACAATTCTGTACAGATACCCCAAGTCTACAATGGTTTCCAAGAATTTATGAGGACTAGATAGTTTTGAGCACACTGTCTAGACATGAGAGAGTGGAGCTGAGGAAGACTGAATGTCAGCTTGCTCAGACAAATTGTATCTTTTCATCCCAATTAATGTTAATTATATGGCATATTTAACAAGCAACTCACACTCACTTTTAGCTTATTAACTAGAGATTTTCATATGATTTAAATTTGTGTAAAAATATTACAATTAACAAGATATGGTTATCATTACCTTCCTTTTATTTAAAAAGAAAAAAAAATTCCCTGAAGAATATGTTAAAGTTAAATTAAATATTTAATTGTCAATGATAATTGTAAAATGTTTCAAAAGACATCATCCCTTCAAATTTATCAACAATATTTTTGTAGTTAAAGTTTTTATTTAAATAGTGTAATGAATAAATATTTCTTTTAAGAAATTACTAACTTATTACTTGTATTTTCACATAGACCATTATATATTGGTATATTTATTTTTGTTTATGGTTTAAAATATAGGTAGGTTTATGTATATATATTATTGCATGCCAGTTCTTTTATTAAATACCAGTGTAAATGCTTTTAGTGTTTTGTATTAGTTTTGAAATGATATAGTAAAATTCAATTATATACATATTCCCAATTATTTTCCATTATCTCACTGTTAATCACTTACATTATTTGTCTTTCTCTCTTCTGTACTAACTTGTTATGTTGCTTGAAAACATAAGTGGGGATGTGGAGTCTAATATTGCAATATATACATATATCACATCATCAAATTGTGCACAAAATTACACACTATCTGCCAATCATATCTCCACAAAACTGAAAAAATAAAGTACCCACCAAAAAATATATATATTCTAAGTTTAGTGAGTCTTGAACCCTATCGGTGGATAGTACGGTTCTTGCTCAATTAGGAGATGGGATCCCACTGTTTGCATGTCATAGACAGTTTGTGGGTGCACAAGGAGCCCCATGCTTTCATTCTTCTCTGGGTCCTACAAATTACATAGCTATCCTGCATACAAGTGAGCAGAGTGCCTGCATAGAAGATAGACAGGAGGTCTAATTCTTCTAAGTGTTCAACAAAGAATCTCTACTTAGTAATTGTAGTACCAGATGTTATTGAAATAAAAATGTAGGAAAAAAAATAATGTTTTGAGACTGACTTTCCATTTTTTAAGAAGACATCTGAGCTGCAGTGAAGGTGAGAATGTAGTCAAGTGGATATGAATTCTGCACTTCTGCCTTGAGATCACGCCCTAATATATAAGGCCATGACACCATAGAAAAAGAGCTTCTGTAACTGGATGGTACTTCAAAATACTATCTCCGGGCACCTGGGTGGCTCAGTTAAGCGTCTGCCTTTGGCTCAGGTCATGGTCCCGGAGTGCCAGGACTCCGCATTGGGCTCCCTGCTTGGTGGGAAGCCCGTTTCTCCCTTTCTCACTCCTCCTGCTTGTGTTCCCTCTCTAGCTGTGTTTCTCTCTGTCAAATAAATAAATAAAATCATTAAAAAATAAAAACAAAAAGATAATAATAAAATACTAACTCATTAATTTATGGGCTTCATGACCTTATGCAAGCGCTAAGCTTGCTCTTGCTCCTTGGGAAGTTGAGTTAGTCATGGTAGCAAACGCACAATCTTCACACATTTTTTATTGTCTCATATGATGCTGGCTTCTTGAAAGTCTGAAATTTATTTTAATTTTTCCTGACTTTACACAACCATGGATTTCAAGTACAAATACAGATCACTGACTTCTTCAAAAAATAAGAAGTTTTGACAACATCGGGTTAGTGTTTTAACATGACAGGGATCACCAGACACTAATACCTGCCTGGCTTACAGAAGATGTATGTTCTCCACTTTGAAACAGTCTCAGCACCTCCTGTTTCTGCCCCCATCCTCATCCTCCATGTGCCTGCTTACTGTAGACAGCTCTGTTTTATTCCTAACCCACTTAGAAGGATTGAGAAGATAATTAAACAAATAATAAAAAGAATGTGTTCAGCCCATAATTGATGTTAAATAAAAGAAAGCCTAAAAAAATGAGGAAAATGATTTTGCTGCCACTTATGATATCCTGGGGAGGGTTTATATTATATCATCATCATCAAAACACTGTGGATGAGATGCTAGTATCTTCATCATAACAAAGAGTAAAACGAGTTGGTTACATAGATTACCAAAGTAAGTCCACAGAGCCAGTAGATGCCAGAGGATTGAAAGCCACAGTGTCTGGCTTGAGAGCCTCTCATTCAAGTTCTGCTGTGACTACACCCTGTCAGTGCAGTAATTAGGAAAGCAGAATTCCAAATTATGCATAATGTTAGAATAGTCTTGTTTGAAACAAGTATTAAATTGGATCTTATGAACTTAAAGTAATGGAATAAATATAAATGGAAGGGTCTTTATCAAAGATGTAGTTCTTATTCTATAAAATTTATATGTGATTGAAGATAAAAATATATATTACTGAATAGGAATAGGAGACTATCTAATTGTGTTAACCACTATGATCTTAATATGTATATAGCTCGTATATTGTCATAATAGATTCATAAATATTTTGTATATAGTCATGCAAAAAAATGAAACAGGCAGTTTGTTTTAGGATTTAATTGTATTAAGTTTTTGTTTTTTGTTTTTTTTTTTAAGATTTTATTTATTTGACAGAGAGAAACACAGCCAGAGAGGGAACACAAGCAGGGGGAGTGAGAGAGGAAGAAGCAGGCTTCCCGCCGAGCAGGCAGCCCGATGTGGGGCTCGATCCCGGGTTTCCGGGATCATGACCTGAGCCGAAGGCAGTCGCTTAACCAACTGAGCCACCCAGGCGCCCCTGTATTAAGTTTTTTATGATAATTGTGATTGTGCCTTCTAACAGATTTCTTTTGACTTTATCCCCTTCCTTATCTTTCAGCATGATTATATCAGCATGATTAAATATGGGGTTTTCATTGTGATTTTAATCTGCTTTAACGTAAGTTTCCATCCCAACCTATTAAAATTTTGTTAAATTAATTAAAATACAGCAACAAGGAAAATATTTACAAAATTTAATAAGGAAAGTTTAGACAATAAAACCTTAATTGCCTGATATACATTAGAAATCCTAGTATGTTGGCATTTGGCAATATAGAAGTAATCCTCAAAACCATAGCAGAGTGGTCTTGGTGGTGTGTTCACTTCCTACAGGAGCGGATGGTTTTCATGAATGTCAGTAGTGGGGCTGAACTATTGTAACAGAACAACGTGCCTCAGTTCTGTCTCTATTATCTTGCCTCTTCAGGAAATCCTATCAGCAGATGATAGGAGTAACTTCTGTTACTAATTATTATTGGATTCCTTACCATTTCCTGTGGTTTAGGGCAAAAGTCAATCAATACATTTTGCTCTGAATATCTCAAAGAATTTCAATCTTAATTACATTGTTCATAATTTGCATGGAATTGAAGCATTAGCAAGTTCATATTAGTGGTCAAGGTATGTAAGTAAAAAACTTAACCTTGATTATATCACAGAAAATTGAAATCATAATACTGTTCAAATAAGGCCAAAGGAGAAATGTAGTCATTAGGAATTCAATATGAACTCATCTACAATATACTGCCTAATTGTGGCACGTATAGTAAAAAGAGGATTTTTTTTCTTGTATAAACCAAGGAGGCTGTTTTAATTAACAAGTGAAATATATTTTCATGAATATGTTTTAATGTAGAAATTCTGTTATATACTAGTCCTATAATGGATTACTTTATTCCCAAATTATTACCAAATAATGGTGGCATAAACAGTGAAATTCCTAACTAGTTTTGTGTATATAGACAAAGGAATGCATTGTTACTATTGTCTTCTTGCAACACCACTGTCCTAATCACCCCAAAACATAAAAAAAAAAGAAAAAGAAAAAGAAAAAAAAATCTTACAGATTTTATTGAGAGAAAGAGGGAAAAGATAAATCTGTAAGGGGAGAAGAGAAAATGTCAGTTCAATTTTGCAATGTGGTAGCACAAACAGAAGTCCATTTTGCAGCATAAATGATAGTATTGAGATATATAAAGCTACTATACTTCTGAAAACATACAAATATTGATAAAATTATAGTGACCAGTAAATAAAAATTGTGTAATAATTCTCATATATCTATCCTACCTTGAATAACATAGCTTCCTATTAAATCCTGAAATCATATACTTAAAATATTCTAACTTTGCTCTTTATTTTTCGGGATTTCTTTAGACATTCTTAATCCATTGCATTTCCAAGAAGTTCTGATGGGCTAGGGTCAGACTATTAGATCACTTTGGTGAAATTAACAACTGAATCATGGTACATCTCTCCACTTTTAAGAGTCTTTGATTCCTTTCATCAACTTCTTCTAATTTTCAATGTAGAGATCTTGGTCATATTTTGTTAAATTTAATTGTAAGGATTTTTTAAAAAAGTATTTGGTAACTTAGAGTAGTAAACTATTTTTATTTATTTACAATAGTGAGACAGAAAATGAGGGGGATCACATAAGAAAAAAAGCTGGGTTTTTTTTCCCCTTTGCTTTATTTCAAGTTTCTATTCTTGCTAGGGTCTGCACCCCTAACCCATTCTACATATACCTTGTAAGGCAAATAGCATATATCCTCCCTGTAAAGGACAAGGAGTTAATGATTCCCTAGAAGAAATAACATCTAAGGAAAGACCAGGTGAGAATGGCCTGATGAAGCTATCATACATTCCAGACCCCTGGAGCTAGACATCTTAGCGCCAAGAACCCCTGGCTCCAAGGATTAATACCTGAGCCCTTGTCTTTGTTCTAACCAGTTCCTGGATGTCTGAAGAGGACATGTACACCAGAACTCCATCCTCAGTAAAAACCCATTAGACCCCCCAAAAATATGAGATTCCCTCCTTTCCTTTCTGAGCCTTGTGGACACTCACTCTGCCTATATCTGTTCTCTCTATATCTTCATTTCACCTCCTGCTCGGTCACATTTGATTTCCATTCTGTGTGAAACCAAGGAGCCTCTTAGATAGTCCTGTAGGACTCCCCAAGCCTGCTACATTAATAGTAAATTACTTTTATTTTCCAATTATTTACTATAGGTACGTAAATGTGATGTGAATATGACATTGAATATTGTATATAAAGCTTATTGTCCATTACCTTGTTAAATTAACTTATTATTTCCAGTGGCTGTTTTGCAGATTCTTTTATATGTTTTTTTTTATTGTTACTTAATTTTTTCCCCAGTGTTCCAAGATTCATTGCCCATTCCCCATAACCAGTGCTCTATGCAATAGGTGCCCTCAGTACCCACCACCAGGCTCTCCCATCCCTCCACCCCCCATCAGTTTGTCTCTGTGTCCAAAGTCTCTCTTGTTTTGTTTCTCTCCCTGAATTACCCAACTTCCCATTTACTTTCCTTCTCCTACTGTCCTCTACATTACCCCTTATGCACCGCAAGTAAGTGAAATCATGTGACACTTGACTTTCTCTACTTGTCTTATGTCACTAGCATAATCTCTTCCAGTCCAGTCCATGTTGCTACAAAAGTTGGATATTCATTCTTTTTGATGGAGGCATAGTATTCCATTGTATATATGTACCACATCTTCTTTATCCATTCATCTGTTGATGGACACCTTGACTCTTTCCACAGTTTGGTGCTTGTGGCCATTGCCGCAATGAACATTGGGGTATATTTGGCCCTTCTTTTCACTACATCTGTATCTTTGGGGTAAATGCCCAGTGGTGCAATTGCAGGATCATAAGGTAGCTCTATTTTTAATTTTTAAGGTATCTCCACACTGTTTTTTTGGAAATCATCATGTCATGTGCAAGTAGAGAGAGATATTTCCTAATTATTTTTTATGTACTTTAGTCTTATTCTTGACTATAAACTCCAGAACAATTTTGAAGTAGGTAAGCATCAGCACCCTACATTGTGCTTCACTCCCTGGGTGGGGAGGTGCGGAGGGGAATGAACCATTCATAGCTTAATATGTACTATTAATTTTCTCATGGAGGTTTGATGTTAGATGATGAAAATCTACTCATAGTTTGCTGACATAATTTTATCATAAATGGGTGTAAATTTTTCTTTTTTCTTAAGATTAGGTTATTTATTTGGGGGGCAGGGAGGTGCAGAGAGAGAGAGAGAATCCTAAGCAGATTCCTTGCTGAGCACAAAGCTCAATGCAGTGTTTAATCTCAGGACTCTAAGATCATGATCTGAGTCAAAAACAAGACTTGGACACTTAACTGAGTGAGTCACCCAGACACCCCAAGGGTGTTAATGTTTCAAATGATTTTTCTGCATCTATCAAAATGATTTATAGGTTGTCTTTTACTTTGTTAGTTTGTGAACTATTCTGACTGAATTTTACATGCCAAATTGATCTTGAATTGCTAGAAAAAATTACTATGGTGCAATATATGGCTCTTTTTATATATTCCTGGATTTTATTTGCAAATATTCTGTTCATTATTTTTATGTTTGTGATGTTTTTATCAGATTTTGTTACTAGGGTTGTGATGGACTATTAACACATCCAGAAAAATGAAACTGGACTACTTTGTTACACCAAATACAAAAATAAATTCAAAATGGATGAAAGTTCTAAATGTAAGACAGACAACCATCAGTCTTAGGAGAACACAGGCAGCAACCTCTTTGATCTCAGCTATTACAGCATCTTCCTAGACATGTCTCCAGAGGAAAGGGAACCAAAAGCAAAAATGAACAATTGGGAATTTTGAAGATAAAAAGCATCTCCACAGTGAAGGAAACAATCAACAAAACTGAAGGGCAACCTATGGAATGGGAGAAGATATTTTCAAATAACATAGATTAAAAAATGGTTACTACCCAAACTGTATAAAGAAGTTATGAAATGCACACCCCAAAACAAATAATTCAGTCAAGAAATGGGCAGAAAACATGAATAGACATATTTCCAAAGAACTTACCCAGATGGCTAATAGATACATGAAAAACTGGTCAGCATCACTCATCATCAGGGAAGCACAAATCAAAAACACTTCATACCTGTCAAAATGGCTAAAATTTACACAGGAAACAGCAGATTGGTGAGGATGCAGAGAAAGATTAACCCTCTTCCACTTTGGTGGGAATGTGTTATAGGGCACACTCAGTAAATCACCGCTGAAACTATTAAGGGTTAAACAATGAGTGGTTTATGATAGCTGGCCTGCGACCACTCACCAGAGTCCAGTCTCTGTGAGGGCCCCGACCCTAGGGTGGTCTGGGTTTTTAAAGAGATGAGACCTGCCCTGGTGGGCATGTTTCCAAAGAAATAAAACAAACGTTGTTGGATATGTCTCCAAAGAAACAAAACATATCCTGGTGGGCATGTCTCCAAAGGAATAGAACATATCCAGGTGAACATGTTTTCATCCAATAGCAAAGCAACAACAGTAAGCTTATTCTCTTACAGAAGTGGGAGTAGCTGGTTATGCACAATAGCGCACTGGGGTGATTTATTATTGCTTTGCAATAGGCCAGGGCTGGCTGGGTGCTTTCCAGCTCCGAGCTATGGAAAATGACCACATCATTGGGTTCACCTAGGGTCAGATGTCCTAATTAGGCTCACAATCACCATTTTGGGTATCTGGTGACCATTTAACAAATGTAAACAGGTGTGGCCACTCTGGAAAACAGTTTCCTCAAGAAGTTAAAAATAGAACTATCTTAGACCCAGCAGTTACACTACTAGGCATTTACTCAAAGGCTACAAAAACATTGATTTGAAGGGCCACATGATCCTAATGTTAATAACAGTATTATCAACAATAGCCAAACTATGGAAAGAGTTCAAATGTCCAAACTATGTAAACAGTCCTAATGAATTGATAAAGAAAAAGTGGTACACACACACACACACACACACACACACACACACACACACACAGAGGAACATTACTCGGATTCAAAAAGAATTAAATCTTGCCATTTACAATAACATGTAGGGAGCTATAGTGTATTATGCTAAGTGAAACAAGTCAGTCAGAGAAACACAAATACCAAATGATTTCACTCATATGTGGAATTTAAGAAACAAAACAGATGGATATGGGAAAAAAGAAAGAGAGAAGAAAGCAAACCATAAGAAATTCTTAAGGATACAGAAAAAAAAAACTAAGGGCTGATGGAGGAAGATGGGTGGTTGATGAGTTAAATGAGTGATGGGTATTAAGGAGGGTACTTGTAATGAATACTGGGTATTGTATGTAAGGGAAGAATCATTAAATTCTACTCTGGAAACCAGTATTATGCTATATTTTGTCTAACTAGCATTTAAACAAAAACTTGGGGAAGAAAAGTCAAAACATTATTCAATTTCCTGAAAGATTTTGTGTAAGAATGGTAGTATTTCTTCTTTAAATGTTTGATGAATTCATGAAGGAAGGCACTAATTATGGAGATTTATTTTTAAAAATGTATTTTGAGGGGCCCCTGGGTGGCTCAGTTGTTAAGCAACTGCCTTCCGCTCAGGTCATGATCCCAGAGATTCGGAGTCCCACATCGGCCTCCCTGCTTCGCGGGAAGCCTGCTTCTCCCTTTCTCACTCCCCCTGCTTGTGTTCCCTCTCTGGCTGTGTTTCTCTCTGTCAAATAAATAAAATATTTTAAAAAATGTATTTTGATTAAACAATTCAATCTCTGCATATGTGTGTGTACACAAGTAGTTGTGAGTGGATTGTTTTGTCCTTGTATCAGCAATTTCAATCAATTATATTGTCCATTTTGTCAAATTTGTCAAGGTTTATTCACCAAATTCTATCACTCTTTTTACTATAGGATCTATAGCAATAACCCTTCTTTCATTCCTGGTATTGATAATTTATTATTTTCTCCATTTTTTATAAATAAATTTTGTTAATTATCTTAAAAAGTAAATTTTGACTTTATTGATATATCTTTTGCTTATCTCTTTTTTTGGCATGCATTTTCTCTTATTTATTTTTAATTATTTTGGTTCTGAATTGCTATTTCACCTTACATTTCTTAAAGTAAAAACTAAGATCATTAAAACTTAGACATTTGTTTATTTCTACAATAAGCCCTTAAAGATGTTCATCTCCCTCTAACCACTATTTTTGCTTCATTCCATAATTTTATAGTCCATTTTAGTTATAACTTAATTCAATATTTTTCCATTTATGGTTCAGATAATTCCTTTTTTTTTTTTTTTGGTCCAGTATTTCTATAACTCCAGGAGTGAATCAATTTTGCTTCATATATTTTGAAACACCATTAATAGGAGCATGCCTATTTATGGTTGGTGTTTTTAAATAATTCATCTTTTTATCATTATGAAATATCCTCAATAATTTCTGAAAATGCTCTGTGTTTTGATATTATATCCAAATCCAATCTTCTAATATTTACTGTTTGCCTGTTGTATCTCTGTTTCCATAGATATTTTCAAGTGTCTATGTTCTTACATTGATGTACATCTCTAGTAGATAGCATAGAGCTGGGTCTCATTGTTTTAATCATTCTGATAATATCTATAATTCAAGTGTATAGTCCAGTAATATTTAATGTAATCATTCCTATATTTGGATTTAGGAATGCTTTTTTCCTTTTTTGTTTCTGTCTTCTCCGGTTTTCATTCTTCTGTATTTTTCCCCTATGTTAACATAGATTATTTGAATATATTTTTTCATTCTTTTAAATTTTTCTATTAGCTATTTATACCTTTGTATTGTTTTCAGTGTTTTAACTTTAGGGTTTTTACCAAGCACTCTTAACTTTTTAAATTTTAACTAGGGTAACATTATTTATTATTAAAATGAGAAAACCTAAGAATGTCTTTTATTTGAATGGGTGATATAATTTTTGGTTGTTCTGTATTGTCTTTTCTAAGTGAATATGTAAATTTGTGATATATAGCAAATAAGTAATTAATGCATAAGTAAAATGTGTTGTAAATAAAATATAGTAAGATAGAAATTGATTTCTAAGTCAAAGTTACTGTAATATAATTTGAGAAAGCAATAGTATTCTTTTTTAAATATAACCTTTATTTGGGAATATTTTACTTGACTATATTTAAATTACTTTAATCCTGTTGATCTTTGTGAATAATTTATTCATTGTCTATAATTGTCTATGTAATAATGGATCATGATTTTATGATATACTTTTAACAAAACGGAATATACCAATTACTATCTTTTTGAAAGTAGGCCATTGGTGAAATTACTTTTTAACATTTATTTATTTATTTTAGGGAGAAAGAAAGAAAGGGTGGGTGGGGGAAAGGCAGAGGGTGAGGAAGAGAAATCCTTAACCAGACTCCTGGCTGAGCATGGAGCCCAATGTGGGCCTTAATCCCAGGACCCTGAGATAATGACTTCAGCTGAAATTAAGAATCAGACACTTAACCAACTAAATCACCCAGGAACCCCAATGAAATTATTTTATAAACCTTACTATATAATAAAAAAATCCAGTTTGTTTCAAGTGTCTCAAGTTGAACATCAAACACGTATTAATCATATCTTTGAGTCAACAAAATCATCTTTGACTAATAGCTATGTCTTTGTTGAGTGTTAAAAATAGAATACTAATAAAGAATTTGTTTCTGACTTATGTGATTTTCAATATAGTGGGGCTAAAGACAAATATAAAATAAATAATTTTGATATAGGAGAAGTTAGACTACACACAGAAGAGCATGTAATCTACAATGAAGAAATAGGAATATTCTGTATTATGTTTAAACTCTATGTAAGGAAATATGCCTAGATAATAAATTATTTGGACAAGTAATAATATGGGTTACATAAGGAACTCTCAATAGAAGGAGACATTTTCCAAAGTGTCTCTATCAGTATTAATATTCAGTGAGACTCTCGACCCCACCAGGTTTATTTATCTAGCAAATTATGTTTGGAGATTTTTTTGTTTGTTTTTAAAAATAAATGAGACATTTCTTTGATATTTAGATTATGCAAGAAAACTGGAGAAAAAATAGATTCTTAATATAAACAGAAAAAAACAAAATGAACTTTTGTGTTTATATTTAATTTAATACTCATTCATTTTGAAAAATATTTCTGTTCTGTTTTGAAAATAGATTCAGTATATGAACTAAAATAGTGTTCATTAGCATAGCATTAATATTTACCAACATAGACATAAAAATACATTTTTCTTTTGGGATTATGTTTTATCATGCTGAGATATCTAATTTCTGATTGTTTTTAGTGTTTAAAGTTTGAAATTGAACTTTTGTTGCTGCTATTTATTTGTCCCTGCTCATTTAGTTTTATTGATGCTATTAAGAGGCATTTTTTAAAGAGACATTTTAGATAAGCTATTGTAGCATCTCTCACCTTAACCAGAGAACTTATTTTAAAATAAATTATATTCCCATAACTCATCAGGTTTTAAAGTCATTTTGTCAAATTCAATATTTCTATAGACCTTATTCCTCCCCAACCATGATCACATAACCCCGACAGATCCTTTCTACAAAAACTCCCTAGGTTGTTTCCTTAAAGAAAAGCGATGTTTTCTGATAGTTGCAAATAACAGGTTTTGGTTTGTGGTTTGGTTTCACCTTTTGTTTTTAAATGAAATTGTGCAGCATCTTTCTCAGAATGTCTTCATCTACTTGTGTGGAACAACTGGACACCAAGTGGCCTACGCCTTCCTTAGGAGGCTAGTACCACTAAACTTATTTATATATTTAACAGAAACAAGCAAACAAACAAAATCCAGAGACTTTATAGATTTTTCAACCATCAGCTCTTCTTTTAAAACTAAGCTTTATTTCCTGCACCAGTAGATTAAAATCCTTGTCCCCTGTCTTCTTGTCATTATTAACACTGTAATTTTATTTGGTTAAAAGAAATACATATATTGCAATAAAAGTGTAAGAAATGGAAAAAAAAACAATAATACCACAAGGCTAGCATCCAACTAGAAGGTCCTGAAGTTTTTGACACCTTTAATTATAACACATTTGATATGCTATTTATATAATATAATATAATAATAATATCAGTGTTTTAAATATCCGGTATCATATCCACACCGTCTGCCTTTCCACTATATTCCTGTTCTCATCACCTTGAAATCTAGATTTCTGCCATAAGTAGAACTGACTTCAGTTCTCAGAACGATTATTTCATTTTCATTTCTGGTTTTTGTGCCTTATTCCCAATCTGCTTTTTTCTAGTGAAAATATACTCCTGTTTTAATCCTCTACTCAATGTTCACCTTCCTTATGATGTCTTATTTAAATTCCAAGCAGATTCTCCCCTGGCATTATTTTTTATTCTCCTTGCTCCTTACACAGTGCAGTTCTGAGTGGCCAATATATATCATCCCTTCTTTTTTTTCTCTGTCATTCACAACTAACCAAGAAGAAAGCAGGAGAAACAAATAATGGAGAGAGAAGATATCCTTTGATACTAATGAAGCAGACTGGAGACACAGCTTTGGCTACGGAGCCAATGAGCTGGCGAATGTATTTCTTTAGTGTGACATATTCTCTCAAAAGGTCACAGACAAAGCCAGATATGCAAAATGCCCTTGCCAGGGAACGTCTAGATCATAAACTCGACACAAAAGGCAGCCTAATATATTCCACTTTATCTGCTGGCAGCAGGACCTAAAATAGAGAGAGCCTAGGAGGACAGGCCCAAGAAAACTTTTTCCTCCCCTAAACCCAACAATCAAGTAAGTCAAAGTAGAGGAATTCTCAACCCCCAGTGGCAATTAGAAACTATCAAGAATGGGGAATAAAAACTTAGTCCTAACACTGCACACCATTGGCGAGATCTGCTAGTTGGAGATAGGTTTATAATTAGGAAGGGTGAAATCAACCTTCTCTAAGACCAACAGCTTGAAATCTGGCCGACTTTTGTCCACTATGAGAGCCCAGGGCCGCTGGTAAAAGCTGAGGATGCCTGCATGGGACAATTCTGTCTCTCCCTCTGGCTGTTTCAGGGTAGAGCTGACCTAGGCTGGGAGGAATGAGACAGCCTTGTCTCGAAGTATCATTTCATTCTGGAAACCTACATCTAAGCTTCCAAGTGCTTTTGCTGAAAGACAGCTAAATCCTATCCTAGTTTATATAAGTAGACAAAAATGTTTCTTTCTGCAAATCTCACCCATCTTAATTGTGCCCTTTGACAACTGGTCAGGAACTAGGGCCTGGATACTAGGTAGTTTGTCTGTTTCATTCCCTATACCGCCTACAGCTAAATAGTGCCTACATGCATACCCATGTACACACAGCACACAACACATCTTATTTCTTCCACGGGGGGGCCTGTGCTCACCCTGACGCTTCGAAAACACTGGCTGCGAACATGTGCTCGTCAGTGGGTCTGTGTTGTACTGTGGTACAGTGGGGACTCGCTGGCAGAGGGGACCGGAGAGGCTGTGGCTGAAAGAGAGTGAAAAGCTTAGAGATGAGTGTCCTGAATAGCACATATGGACAGCGGGAGTTACTTCACCTATACTGTGTTTCTAAATGCTCTGAAGCTACGGGCTCTGAGCATTGTGCACTGGGCAGGCTTTGTGCCGGACGTGGGAACACCGGAGTGAACAAAAACATACACAAAATGCAATGGAATGAATATGTCCCCCTTAAATTCATATGTTGAAACCTAATCTCCAATGTGTGTCAGGTTTCAGGGTCTTGGGAGGTGAGTAGATCTGGAGGGTGGAGCCCTCACTAAAGGAATTAGTGTCCTTATAAAAGGACCCTCAAGACCTCTATTGTCCCTTCTCCCCTGTGAGGATATCACAAGGAGATTGCTATGAACAAGGAAGTGGGCCCTAACCAGATATCTAATCTGCTAGTACCCTGATCTCAGACTACTCAGCCTTCAGAATTATGAGAAATAAATTTCTATTGTTTATAAGCCACCCAGTCTGTGGTATTCTGTTCTTGGAGACTGGACTGAACAGATGAGACACATGGTGAATAATTTCTCCCCTTATGAAATTTTTATCCAAGTGGGGATACCAGTATTTTTAGAAAAAATCCCCCCCCCTTTTTCAGTGGTATGAAGTGCATAAAAGAGAGTAAAGAGATACAAGAGACAAAAATGAAAAGTTGAAATCAGTTGGGAGTCCAGAGAATACCATTCTAGCAAATTACATTTTATACTGAGACATTAGACAGGAAACTCGAATGGATGTCAGTCAGTCTATGATAGAGGGAACCACTTTACTCCAGAACAGCTGTTTTCTAGAGCTACAAAGTTCAGTGTGAGATTGTAGCTATCGACCCAGGCACCAGAAATCTTGGTCAACTTCTTTACATAACTGATCATCATAAAACTCCAGTTACCCTTCACTGAGCTATAAATTGCTCCAAAATCTAGAGAAACTGACGAGCCCCACATCAGACTCCCTGTTCCATGGGAGGCCTGTTTCTCCCTCTCTCACTCCCTCTGCATGTGTTCCTTCTCTAGCTGTGTTTCTCTCTGTCAACTAAATACATAAAATCTTTTTTTAAAAGAGAAAGTTAAACAAACTTGTAAAGTAACTGATCAATATTCTTTAAAGCTCCTGGTTATTTTATATACATTGGAAATTGTATTAATTCCACAAACATTAGGTGAAAACTGTCCCATCATTAGTTTTATTCTTTTGGCCAATTCTTCCTTCAGAAAACCACCCTGAAAAATAGTAACATTAGTTTTGGGTAGATATATTTATTATTTTAGAAATGACAAACTAAGTGTTTATCCTTTAAGACAAATGTAAGAATAGGAAAAACTCTGCCAGTTCTCTTGAGGAAGGAAAGTGTCCCTAAAGAGTTGGACTTTACATTGCATTTTTAGGAAGTAAATGTTATGAATGTTCATATAAGCTTGGGCAGGGTCTTTCAATGTAAATTTGGAGAGAAAGGAAACCCAAATGTCTATTAAATAGACACTAAAATGAATTCAACTGAAATTATTCAATTGTTTTGGTAACATCATTTTATATTTTTAAACAGTTTATTCAGTTGATTATAGTGGGCAAGTTCCCGGCTAAATGCACAAACACAAGCGAGGCAGTCCTGAGTTAATGCAGAAGCCAGTAGGTTACATGGGGCTAGGCATCAGGCATGGAGGGAACACCCAGGTTTAGGACTCAGACCAGGCCAGAGCCCTTGAGCTGCCTGTGGGCTCATGTCCTGAGTGCTGTTTTCTTCTCACAGCTGGGCATCCAGCAAGGCTTGTCTTCAACATTACATCATTTCAGTGATGTCAGGGAAACAGATACTAAAGACACAGAGCCTGAGTTCTGGGGTACCTCAATTCTTGTTGCTTTGTAAGTCACATGCTAGCATGCAAACAAGAATTTTAGAATACTCTAGTAACAATGGTTCAGAGTGGAAATATCTCCATATTTCTTCCTCAGTGCCTCCTTCCCTATTTTCCTTCTCACCTGAATCTCATCCTTAAGCTACCCACACAGACAATGAAAGTCTCAGGTACACGACATACACAACACGTCTCTTGGATGACAAAGTTTTTTCTGAAGCAGCATCTGGTGTAGTATATGACATCAAAGGAAGGCAGTGTCTCTGATCATAGCTATCCTTCGAGAAAAGAGTCTTCCACCCTTGGCCAATGCCAATGTGAAAGCATAATTTAGTGGACATATTTAGAAAGCAAAATATGGGTGAAAACAGGAAACAAAATCCAAAGAGCTATCACCTTTGGGAACTGGGCCCGTTAATGACCAGTTCACATATGATCTCACCTAAAGGTTACCAAAATTTTGTGTTTTGGTAGCATCAGTTATAAGCAAACAAACAAAAACAAACAAACCAAAAACATCAGGAATTAGAATATAATATACTTCTTACTTTTTCAGATTTCCTTGTCTCAACTTAACACTAATGGGTATATTATTGGTGACTGGTAAACAAACTTTTTGGGAAAACTCTTGAGAAAGTAACTTATATTTTCTTTGAACTATTAGAGGCCATCTGTGCATAGAACAAATTTGATTTGGCTGACACAGAAAGTAAGAGGAACAGGATGTCAATGTCGATGTGTTTTTTTTTTTTTTAATTAGAAGAAATACTGGACACAACTAAAAGGGTAAAGTTTCAGAGGTTAATTCTAGTCCTTGCTATTGACAGATGGTTAACTAACTCTATGCAACTGAAATGATCATGACCTGACACAGAATCATGGTCAAAAACAGAGAGAATGAGGAATAGGAATATAATCTCTGGTATTGTTTGGGGGAGAGAATTTTGTTTTAGAATGTGGAAGAAAACTTTGTGTCCCGGGAATTGGCATAGAAGTCAGTCCAACAGGCTTCCATCAGAAAGGATGAATACCCAACTTTTGTAGCAACATGGACAGGACTGGAGGAGATTATGCTGAGTGAAATAAACCAAGGAGAGAAACTCTATATGATTTCAGTTACTTATGCAGCATAAGGAGTAACATGGAGAACATTAGGAGAAAGAGAGGAAATGTGAATTGAGGTAAATCAGAGAGGGAGACAAAGCATAAGAGACTGTGGACTCTGAGAAACAAACTGAGGGTTTTGGAAGGGAAGGGTGTGAGGGGATGGGTAAACCTAGTGGTGGGTATTGAGGAGGGCATGTATTGCATGGAGCACTGGGTGTGGTGCATAAACAATGAATCTTGGAACACTGAAAAAATAAAATAAAACAAATTATTAAAAAAAAAAGTCAGCATCACAGGACTTCCTGCAGTTAAGAGTATTTAGCTTCCCAAATCCTTGCTTCCAGGCATGAAGGAGATGAGAAAATGAACTATTCTGATTATAGTCATCCCTCTCCAGGATAATACTGATGAGCAATAAGAATGTGCTCTGCATCAGAAAGAAAAGTACCAGTTAAACTTGTTAGAAAACGTCCATGTTCAGGAAACAATCTCATGCATACAATCAGAAAAAAAAATACAAATATGTAAGTGCAAATATAGATACTTATCACACATCGTATATTTACACACACATGCACATAATCTATCTTCATTATTCACGGATTCTGTATTGATGAATTCAGCTACTCACGAAAATTGATATATAACCCCAGAAACCGATACTCCCAGTATTTTCATGGTCATTCTGAGACACTTGAATATCAGCAAAAAAAGGAGTCACCCAAGTGTACTTTCCCACTCGAGCTCCAACCAAGTCACATGCTGCCTTTTTGAGGTAGCTCTCAGGTTTTAAGTGTCATGTTTGCTTCCTACCTAGTGCCATATCATTCACCTTTTTTTAAATTTTTGTTCGTTATTTTGTGACATAAATAATGTGTAATGTTTAAAATGTCTTCCTAGGATACTGCTGAGGTTCCATGTAGGGTTCCCAAGCATGGGAGATCTGCAAGACACATTACGGAGAAAACAGTTGTGTTAAGTAAGCACAAATTACAGTCCTCTTGACATAAGTTCAATGTTAATGAACTGAAGGTATAGCTTCAACAAGGCATCTTTGAACAGATACATAAAACAAGGTTATACACTGATCACTTGGCAATGAAATTGTGACATCACAAGCCTCCCATCGGCCAGGTCATGTGCTATCCCATTCTATACAGTTCCTCCCTGGTAGAAATCACTACCTTTAATTGTAAAACAATATGTAAATATTCTATAATATTAAATGTTATTTTATAAATAATATGTGTTATAATTGATAACACTTTTATATTTTATTTTAATATATTCATAATATACTCATAAAAGCCATTGATGTTGTATACAGCAGAACTTTAGTTTTCAAAGCTACATTCTATTCCACTGTATATGAACACCTTGCTTTATGTATTCACTCTTATACTAATACTTATTTGTTTTTTTCCTAATTCAAGATGATTATAATTAATGATGATATGAACATTCTTATATGCCATTTCTTATACATAAATATATGTGTTTGTCAGTAACTCTGAGGGATATATTGCAGGGGTATGCATATATATAATTTTAGTAAATATTATTAAGCACTTTTCTGAAACAGTTGTACCAATTTACCTCCCTGAAAGCAATTTCTGATTTTAAATTGCTCTACCTCCATCCCAATCTTGTTATTATCCATCTTATTTATTGTAGCATTTGCCTTGGGTACATGGTTCTAATGTATTTTCATTTGAAATTTTATTTCACTGATGACTAATGAGGTTGGGAGTGTATTCATGTATTCATTATGCATTTGAATAGCATCCCCTCTTATTGATATCTAAAGCACCAAAAGTATTCATCTACTATCAGAATGACTTCTATTCTCCCTGGCATCTTTGTCTGCCTGGTTAGGTCTCCAGCACATTTCAAACTCAATATTTTTCTTTAGGTATTCACTTTGATTCCTACATAAATGCTGGTATGAAATAAGCTAAGCCACAATTACATTTTAAAGAATTGCTCTCTGGTCCTCTCTTTCATACCCCTTATGATATCTCCTCAAGTTGAAATACTTTTAAATAAAGTTGGTCAGAATTCCCTCAGGGATATTTTAATTGTAGCTTTATTGTGTTGTCTTTTGTATACTAGAAGGGAAAAAGAGACCAATGTTGGTGATAAAAATGAAACTGCAGAGTCAGGATCTATCAGGAGAAAGGGTCTAGTCATAACATGAAAGGAAAGCCTAATAAAAGCATAGGGTTAGTTAACACTTCTATCCCCCAGAAAATTACCATTTTTTGTGGTGATAACTTTTGGGGTCTACTTTCTTTAAGATTTTATTTATTAATTTGACACAGAGAAACACAGATAGAGAGGGAACACAAGCAAGGGGAGTGAGAGGAGAAGCAGGCTTCTTGCCTGAACAGGGAGCTTGAGGTGGGACTGGATCCCATGATTCCCAGGATCATGACCTGAGCGAAAGGCAGATGCTTAAGGACTAAGCCACCCAGGGGCCCCCGGGATCTTCTCTCCTAACAAATTTCAAGTATGTAATACAATGTTATTGAGTATATCCACCATGTGTTCCTTAGATCCTCGGAACTCATTCATCTTCTGGTTGGGGTTTTGTACCTTTTAAATCAACATTTCCCCATTTCTCCGTCCTTCAGCCTGGTAACGACCATTCTACTCTCTATTTCTAGGACTTTAGCTTTTTTTTTTTTTTAATTTTTCATTTATTTGACGGAGAGAGACACAGTGAAAAAGGAAACACAAGTAGGGGCAGAGGCAGAGGGAGAAGCTATGCAGGCAGCCTGATGCAGTGCTTGATCCCATGACTCCAGGATCATGACCCCAGCCAAAAACAGCCGCTTAATGACTAAGCAACCCAGGCACCCCTAGGACTTCAGCTTTTTAAAATTCCACATATAAATAAGAAAATATAATAGTTATCTTTCTTTGTCTAGAAAGTGGTAGATCCTTATTTCTAGTTCAGCTAAAATTGTATGTTGATTCTGCCTATTATGTATTTGAGTAAAATCTTCCCTGGGAAAATAACTATGAATTTTGTTCTTGTTTTATTTTTTTTCCCAAGGATTCTAGGATATTGAGATGGTCTCTGAAATTTAGCTGAAATCTTCCTAAAGGGGAGAGCCTGATAAATATATCTCATCTTTGCTAAGTTTTACAGAAGCATGGTGGACTAGAGAAGACAGACGGCAAGACAGAGCCCAAGGAATGCCCATAAAAGACCTTAATGTGCCATAAAATAAGGCAGAAATGGTCTGCCCCTCCTCAAAATCATTACAAGTAGTGGTTGAGCAAGCAAAATTAAGAATAGGCAACATCATTCATTCATTTAACACATATTTATGAGACCTACATTCATTTACCAATTGTCTTATTCATTCTAGCCACAAACTCTCCTTACCAGGAATATAAAGCCTGGATAATTTTTGCAGTGTTTTGAAATCAACATGCAAATTATTATTGATATATTATTGATAGATTAGTTATAATGGTGATTATAGCCTCCATGCATCCTATATATCCTCTATAATTACTATTGCATGGATATTCTTTAGATAGAGATGATTCACAGTTATTCATGAGAAATAGATAGCCATCCTCCTGGAAAACATAATATTTTAAAGCCTTTTATGTACTTATAAGATCTTTGTTCAATGCATCATTCAAAAATAAAAATATTGGGCACCTGGATGGTTCAGTTGGTTAAGCAACTGTCTTCGGCTCAGGTCATGATCCTGGAGTCCCAGGATCAAGCCGCTCAAGCCCCACATCAGGCTCCCTGCTTGGCAGGAAGCCTCCTTCTCCCTCTTTCGCTCCCCCTGCTTGTGTTTCCTCTGTAGCTGTGTTTCTCTCTGTCAATTAAATAAATAAAATCTTAAAAATAAAATAAAATAAAAATATTGCAAGCATGGAACACAGTTTATCTAGATTAATTCTTGATATATGACTTAGTAAAAAGTTATTTTTTAGAAAAAAAAAGGAAGATGAAATTCAAGGCAGGATGATAAAAACACTGTATGCAAATATGAGTACTGCATACACACATATGCATTTTCAGGAAAAAAAAATCTGAAAAAAAGACCAAGTCATGTATCTGTGTGTATATAACTTTTTGCTTCTCAATATAATTATGTAATGATGAATTTAATACATAAACATGTATTTATTTTAAATCAGAACCAGTATGTTATAAAATGAAAGTGGGCTTTGGTAAACACTAGCTCCAAATCCCTTATGGGGTCAAGCTTTTTTTTGTTCCAGCATATTACTGCACACATAGTTGGTGATAGTTATTTAATATTTTTGAATATGGTTAATGATATTATGAAATAGGAGAAATGATAGCAAAAATAAGTAGGTCTTTCATGAAACTTTTTTTTAATCATTTATTTTGTGTTTTGTTTTTGTTAAAATTCTATACTAAAGTTACTCAGCAAAGACTCAGAGGCAACATAATCACAGACAAAATGACTTACTGTGAACCACATGATCCCTGCACTTCCTGCATACATAATGGTCTTCCCCACTTTGCAAGCCTAATCATTTCATCAGCATGGACTCTTTTCAAAATTACCTGTTTACATTAATGGCTATTGAGCCACAAAGGGCACATTCCCTTAAGGTGACCCTAAGCCCTTATAGCAAAAGAAGAATAATCAATGTGAGATGGCACTAGTGGGAACTAATGAATGCTTATCCAGACGCCCTGGGAACACCAACATCATGACACTACTTATTAGATAGACCCCATGACATCAATAATGACACTAATAATAGCTCTAACCTATATAGAACTTGTTTTTTAAAGTTGATATGAATGTGGGATATAAAAGATGGCTAAATTCTTGTTGGAGTAAAGTTGCAGAGTTATATCATGAAGAATTAATCTGTGATTGCCTGTTCTGTTTTCCTCTTTTTCTCTGTTCACACTACAACTCCAATCCTGATGTATCTTCCTGTCCTAACCCATGCTTATATGTCAGATTAAAGATTCAAAGAAAGAAAAGGCCAACTAAACTTCTGAGAGAGAAATGTTCATATTTTTGCAAAGAAGTTTCTTCCCAAACATCAAATGTGACTTAATTCAGGGAAAGAAGAAGAATCATTGGAGGAGTGAATCAGAGTGGAGAGAAAGATTGCTGAGTCAGGAAGCTATAGCGGAGCAGACATGAGGTGGATATATTTTCCATCAGCGAGCTCTACTTAGCTTGAAGCTAGGCTTGCAGTCATCAGGCATCTGGTAGACCTCTTCCATACAAGAGTAATGCAAGTGGCAGGCATCATCCCTCTCCAACAGTAAATGATATTCATGAGCCACAGGCATGGGACTGCTGTTCTGAAGGAAACCAGAATTGTGTTCTGTGGGTTAGAAAAGAGAATAAATAAAGCACTGATGAAGAAAAAAATAATAATGTGAAAAAAATTGATAAGAGTTATGAAGCCTAACTAATGTCATCAAAGAGAAAGGGAAGAACATAAATAAGCAAAATTAGAACTATCAAGGAAAAGATAACTATGGACCCAAAAGAAATCCATAAAAATCATAATTACCTTAATACAATTCAAAATACTTAAAATTGAAAGAAATTAAAAAGATTGTTTCTAGAAAAATACATTTTTATCTCTAAGAAATACAACTCAACTATGCTCTAATAGAGGAAAAGAAAAAAAAAAAGATTGAGTACATGTATTCACTTGAAAAGATATAAAGAAAGCAGAATGAATAATGGATAGAACTAATACCAAAACATTGCATAGGTCAAGTATCACATGGTTTCACTTACTTGTGGTGCATGAGGGGTAACCTGGAGAACAGTGGGAGAAGGAAAGTAAATGGGAAGTAGGGTAATCCAGGGAGAGAAACGAAACAACAGAGACTTTGGACACAGAAACAAACTGAAGGACTTGGAGGGAGGGGGGTGGGGGATGGGAGAGTCTGGTGGTGGGTACTGGGGCACCTATTGTGTGGAGCACTGGGTGTGGGGAATGGGAATGAATCTTGGAACACTGGAAAAAAAATTTAAGTAACAATAAAAAAAATGGATCAGAGAAAAAAAAGAAAAAAACATTGCATAAGGAAATAATCACACATTTTACTGCTAAAAATTATAGTTAAACACGTTAGACATACATAGTTATGTAGCAGATATGACAGCAACATTTTCTTAAAGTAGGAGGTAAGGGTATAATAGACAGAAACACAACAACAACAACAAAAAGATTTGAATGCACTTCATTCACCCCAATATGATTCAAGAGGACAAGGGCAAAAATTAATAAAGACTAGAAAATCTGGGGAATCTTAGTGATAATGTGGAGCTAAAGGATTATATGTGTATATACTATAACTATCAGGAAAAAAATCACAAGTAAAAGTAAATATTATATAGTAGTTAAAGCAATATGTTCTGAATCTATTACAATAGAATTAGAGTTAATTTTTAAAACTTCAGAAATCAAACACCAGCTTCCATCTGGAATTTTTATAACTTGATTTTTAAGCAGCTGTTTTGTTATGTCAAATGAGGAATGCAAACCACACTAATGTTTTCTAGAAAAGAGAAGTAATTGAAACACTAATATCAGAAAATTTGAAAAAAAAAAACAAAACTTTGAGATGCAGATACACTGAGGCTCAGAGAAAATTCTGTATCTTATATATCAATAAAAACTAAAGGGTTAAAATCATCTGGTTAAATATGCAACTCAAATTATTGAAAAAAAGAACATAAATACATGGATGGAAATAAGAATGACAAAATAGTAAATAAAATTGAAGAACTTAATGAGTTGAGTGTGATAGTTGAGAACTAGAAATCAAAACTATATGAAAACTAAAAGTAAGATAGATAAATCCTAGTTAGCAATCATGAAAAAGTAGTGAGGATTTATACACAAATTTAGAAAATATATAGAGGAAAATAATTACAGAAATGAATATTTTTAAGTATAATATAATTATAATTTTGACCTACTCTATAGCAGTGAGAATATAGACTCAATGCCAGCAGGTTTTTTAAATTGTAGTAATTTTAATTGACAACATACTTAATATTAGAATATAAATATAAATATCTTCAGAAAGAAAGAGAACTTCACAACAGTCCTAGGTTGTGGGTTTTGAATGATTAGAATTTTGCATTTTCTTTTTACTTTGCTGCTAATTGAATTATAATAGGTTGAAAAAGGATTTATACATCTGAAAATCATTTATACTTTTATATATAAATACATATCCCTTTTAGAATATGTAAACCAATTTTGGCATTGGAAATATCAAGATATAATTTTAAAGAATCTGGATTTTTCGGAGCTCAGTCATTAAGCATCTGCCTTCGGCTCAGATCATGATCCTGGGGTCTTGGGATCGAGCCCCACATTGGGCTTCCTGCTCAGCAGGAAGCCTGTTTCTCCCTCTCTCACTCCCCCTCTTGTGTTCCTTCTCTAGTTGTGTTTCATTCTGTCAAATAAATAAATAAAAATCTTTAAAAAAAAAAAAGAGTCTGAATTTTTCAAGGGTTGGTGCTGAAGTACTCATAAAACCAAGAGCAAATGGGAATTTTATTGGCTCAGAGATTCCAAAGACCATAGTACAAAAGGAAGACTATCTTTTCTCAAACGTTTTCCTCCATGTTACACACTTCGTCATGCCTATGTGTGTGGTTGTTTACTGCATGGGGAGATTTTTGAACCACCATGTCAAGTCTTGAGATCAGCTATTCACAATCCTGGAGCTTCTACCAATGTTTGTCAAATCATGTTACTAAGGTTTGAGTAACTGAGACGTTGCTTACTATTTATTTTGTGATGTAGAACACCCAGCAGAATTAGAAAATCTCTAAAAATTCGGGACCAGCTCTCTCTCTTGTATTTCCTCTGTGTACTAGTGGCTACACCTGTAACAGGAAATGGCTTGGGTTAGTTGTAAAACTGTCTAGAAATATCAACTGTGCTCACATGATCGACAGGCACACATTAAGGGTAGATCCCAGGATGTACAAAGCTGACTCTAAAGATGAAGTGCCAACCTAAAGAACGAATGACATTCAGAATTTATCAAAGTGAAGCAAAAACAAGCATCCTATCAATTTGAATCACTAGGCTTTGTCATCTTTGGCATTTGTTGCCGGTGAAAGCCAGCAGCATTGTCATTTTCATAGTGTTACGTAAAATATGTCTCCAAGTGATAAAGTAATTATAAAAATCCCCATGCACAATTGTTCATGAGAGCAAATTAGAAGTCATTTCTGGTTGTGGTACATCAATAATTGATGGCCTAAGAAATGTGCTGAGCCTTAGGATGGCTGGTTACACTAAGACACTGCAAAAATTACTCCTTGAGAATATGGCTATGCTCAGAATAGAACAATTTACAATTGGCAGAAGAGCAATTTCTTTCACTACAGAGGCAGCATGCTAACTAATTATATCCACAGTTACCTTTCCCCAATGTTCAATAATTACTAGTATCCTTAGGGGCTTTTTTCAAACTATGCACCTTTTTTTTTTTTTTTAAGATTTTATTTATTTATTTGACAGAGAGCGATACAGTGAGAAGCAAGAGAGAGAACATGAGCAGGGGGAGTGGGAAAGGGAGAAACAGGCTTCCCATTGAGCAGGGAGCCTGATGCTGGCCTCCATCCAGGATTGTGACCTGAGCAGAAGACAGATGTCCAGTGACTGAGCCCCCCAGGGACCCCCTAACTATGTACCTTTTGTCATCCAATATTTGGGATGGAGTCTTTTAAAAAGCTATTTTTTTAGAAGAGGTTATATATTATTTAAACATTTACATAACTTAAAATAAAACTAATATAAGCTAGTATAGGGTGAAAACTCTTTCCCCTATCCACTTTTTCATTAATCCCTTACCTACTCTCTAAACTCTGAATGGAACAAGTTTTTAAGTTTCAGGAATTTTTTCTAATGGTTCTTTAAACAGATGAAAAAAGTTTTTATTTTCTTCCTTCTTTCACAATAAGCAGTGTATTGGTGTGCTGTTCAACATCATATTTTTCCACTGAGCAATACATCCTGGAAAAATTTTTAAGTGGAGAGATCTTTCTCATTGTTTTTGTATTGTTATTGAATGTCCCAATATGTGATTATAGCATAGGTTATTTTAGAAGATCCCCAAAGATGGGGTGCCTAGGTGGCTCAGTTGTTAAGCATCTGCCTTGGGCTCAGGTCATGATCCTAGAGTCCCAGAATCAAGTTCTGGCATCAAGTTCCAGGATCAAGCCCCGCATCAGGCTCCCTGCTCAGCAGGAAGCCTGCTTCTCCCTCTCTCACTCTCCATTAACTTGTGTTCCCTCTCTAGCTGTGTTTCTTTCTGTTAAATAAATAATCTTAAAAAAAAAAGAAAAAGAAAAAGAAGGTCCCGAAACATAAGTATTACCTTTTTTTTTTAGATTTTTTTTTTTGACAGAGAGAAACACAGCTAGAGAGGGAACACAAGCAGGGGGAGTGAGAGAGGGACAAGCAGGCTTCCCGCGGAGCAAGGGGCCTGATGCGGGGCTCGATCCCTGGTCTCGAGGATCATGACCTAAGCCAAAGGCAATTGCTCAACTAACTGAGCCACCCAGGCACCCCTTAACTTATTATTTAAATTCCAGTTCGTTAATATGTAGCATAATACTGGTTTCAGGAGTAGAATTTAGTAATTCATACTTACTTACAACACACAGTGCTCATCACAAGTGCCCTCTTTAATGCCCGTCACCCACTTAACACATCCCCCTGCCCACCTCCCCTCCAGTAACCCTCAGTTTGTTCTCTATGGATAAGAATCTGTTTTTGTGGTTTGCTTCTCTCTTTCAGTTAATTTTTTTTAATTTTTTTTTCCATTTTTTTGTTTGTTGCTGGAAAGAATGTTGTAACAAATAATGATGTACAAACACAGGATAACTTGCAGAAGAAACTTGCAGAATCAAAGGGAAAATTCAATTTAACTTTAATTATAATGGATGACAAATTCCCCACATTGAGGTTTACCTCATTTTGCATTCCCAAAAACCATGTTTGAGAATGTCTGATTTCCATGACTTCACAAATAGAGTAAAATGCCCGTGTTTGGATGTCTGCTAATCACATGGATGAGAAATGGTTTCTCCTTACAGTTTTGTTATTTGTATTACGAATGAGGTTGAGTACCTTCTCATATGTTTTACTACCATTTATATATTTTTTAGACTTGTCTATTTATCTCCTTTATGTGATTTTTACTAATGGGGTATGTGTTCTCTTCTTACTGATGTCTAAAAGCCATTTGTATCTGAAAAATTAACACTTTATCTGTGAAATGTGCTTTAATCATTTTTCCTAGTATGATATTTGTTTCTGATTACTGTTTTTTTTAAAAAAAAGTCATGTAGAAATATATAATTTTCTGTGGTAGAATATATGAATATTTTGTTATTTCTGTTTTTTAGCAATATTTAATAATACAGAGCCACTCCAATTTATTTAACAATTTACATAGCATTAGATTTTATGTTTATTTTCTAATACATTTGTTTTTCCACAGCCAGATTTAAAAGTACATCTGTGTCACCACTGATTTGAGGTTTGTAACTGATTTTATACTAAATTACTGTAAGTTTTGGGGTCTGTTTTTAGCATTTATATGTTGTTAAAATACTGTCTATTCATTTGTTTGTGCCATATAATACTAAATTGGACTGGGACATCCCATCCCCTTTGCTGTATTGTTTCAGAGGATTTTTACAGTATTTTCATTTTTCTTTTTTTTTTTTTAAAGCTTTTATGTATTTGACAGAGAGAAACACAGCCAGAGAGGGAACACAAGCAGGGGGATAGAGGGAGAAGCAGGCTACCTGCTGAGCAGGGAACCTGATGTGAGACTCCATCCCGGGTCTCCGGGATCATGACCTGAGCCGAAGGCAGTCGCTTAACCAACTTAGCCACCCAGGCGCCCCATA